>QVNV01027205.1:0-73131 GCA_014825455.1 Pseudomyrmex pallidus
TTTTTTTTTTTTTTTTTTTTTTTTTTTGTGCCAATTATTTGACGCGAATTCCGATTTTATACAAATGTGAAATAAATCTGGATCTGTGATGTATGCGTTACGAATGTGTTTTCGATGTACTGGTTCTGGTGATATAAATCAGTTTGCTCTCAAAATGTTTCAGCTGCTACTGACACAGAGATTCTTTAAGTATTGGCTGGCTGCGTTTAAATCGGTTCCAAGGGTATCATAGATATTCTGGTCTATCCGTGTGACGGGGGGTAACGCGTTGACAGAATCGACAGTGAGACTTTCTATATACAGAGGAGAAAAGCGTCTGACGAAAAATCGAGAGAAGGATGGTCGACGCTGACGTGGCATGTCGTCGCATGTCGGTGGAAACTGAGAGACCTCGAGATATCTAGCTTCCGGTGGGAGAAATGGCTTTTTTCTCTCCCTCGTCTCTGATCTCGGAGAGACAACAAATGATCATTGAAGCGTTTCAATCCCTCGTTGAGTTCATGTTCGACGAGGATAGGTTTTTGTAGTGGAATTAATGGTCTATCGAATATATCGGAAGGAAGTTTCTTGCAGTATCTGGTAGCGCATGTATGTATGTGAAAAAAAATATCGAGCGTATTATTCTTTCATTTTGTCAATGATAAAATACATCGAAGCGTGCAATCAAACTATAAGCAAATTTTTCTTTTGTCACACATGCTCAATCCAATAAAGCGATATTAAAATTTAAATTAGACTCGCAATGGAGACGCAGACAAGGTTTTATATAAAGCAACGGAGAGCGACAGACGAGATTTTTATATGAAGCAAAAGATTATCTTTCTTTCTCCCTTTCATTGATTGTTTCGGCACTCTGGTAAAATCACGAACCTTTCGAGTTGTCGTTAAGGAGCTACGTGCTCTGCTATTTCAGACGCCTAATTCTCCTTACGATCCTACACTATTTCCTAAACCGCAGTCGTTGTGCTTCCAAGACAATCGCGGGACGAGATTCTGCTTGAATATCCGCGCCAAGTGAGGAAGCAACGCTAAAATTGCGCTATTATCTTGCGAATACAAGTTTCGTTAATGCGTTATAAAACGTGCAATATTAACGACGTTATTATAAACGTTTTATTGCATATTGCGAATTCTCGATGCGAATAAATTATTTCCAAGTATTTTTATTATCATCATTTTGCTGAAGTTTAACAGACGCGAGCGTGAAAGAGAAGAAAGGACGGGACGATAAACGTTTTTTCTATACACTTTTCTACTTCTGACTTGAAGTTTATTTATTGCAGTAATAGCACATTGGGCTTGTGAATATTCATTACACACTTATTTTTGAGAAAACTTATCAACAAACCGTTGTTATTCCATTCTCCAAACAATTTTGGCGGACAATACATTCCTTGTTGGTAACCACACGCAATAACTCTCGGTGTATGTTGGTCCCTTACGGGTCCTAAAAAAAAAAAAGAAAGAGAGAGAGGAAAAAGTGGCATGTGGAATCCCTACTCTTGGGTGGAGATCCCACTTTAGGCCCGCTTTAGGCAACCAACAAGTCGGCCTTGAACAGTCAACCCCACTCCTGCCTGGACCTCCTTTACCATCGCCATAGTAACATGGCTGATGCTAAAGTTTCTTCAACCAACCACTCTTCTACGCAGTTAATATTATACTTTTCGGACTTACATAACATACATATAAAAAAAAGTGTTTGAGAACATTAAAGTTGCCGACGACATAAAATCGAACTTACACTCTGTATTTTATACTCGATGACATTAACACATTCCGTCAAGTTTATAGTGCTCTAATTGTTCAGCAGGTTTTTTTTATTGAATTATATTTTTAACAAGTTTAAATTATATTTTTAACAAGTTTAAATAGTATATAAATTAAATATTTTTTATTTAACACTATAAATATATTCTCTTCTCTCGCAGCGAATTAACAATATGGCAGTGTTAAACATGAAACAACAATGTCTTGCTTGTTAGATAATAACACGTCTCGTCAATAAATTTTTTTCAGGTTTTATTAGACATGAATTACGCTGTGTGCATTGGAGCAAAATATAATTATAAAATTAACTGTGCGCGGTGCAATTAATTATTAACATTTCGTGTACTATTAATGTTACACTTAGTACTTTATTGCATAATTAAAATAATTTATCCGATCACCCGGTAGAAACACTGGATGCAGACGTATATATACCTATATATAGACATGTGCGGTATCTCTACTGCACGGCTAATGGGGTTTGAATGGCCGTGATAAAATGATATGGCTTCCGAATGTTGACTAAACTACACCACCCATTGCAAGTGGAAAACCAACTGGAAAATAACAATACGCTTTGACGAATACGCAGCGCTGTGCATAATGACAATTTTGTGTAAAACAAAAGAGAAATTTTTAATTTTTCTTTTTTTTTGTTTAAATACTTTTTATTCCTATACATATTATTGATAATAAAATTTAATCTTTTTCGGATTAAAACAAATTATTTCTTTTTTTTTTTCTTGTTACTCGCGAGAGAGAGGCTATCATTTCTCGCGCGGTATATTTTTCGTACGCGTACAGAAAATTATACGGTTACGAGGTAAGTGAAGAAATGTGAATAAAGAGATCGATCAACTATCATTATTAAATGTTAAAAGCGCGCCCTGATCGAGGACGCGCTCGATAGAAGATCACAAACATTATCGTCCCTTCGTGTTTCGACCAAGAAGATGGAAGAGTGGACAAGAGCGGGCGGGAGGGTGAAAAAAAAGGGAGCGAGAAAGATATAGCGTCGACCAGATAGGAACTGATTGGGAGAGGTGTAGGCGAGAGAAAAGGACGGAAAGGAGAGAACACGGTCACTTAGTCTCGAAGCACGTCGCTGCTATTACGCGATGAATAGGTAATTTGCGGATAGTCGATCGACGTATAACTCGCAACGACCGATCGCGAATTAATCAGCGATCATCATCGCGGCAGGTGAGAGTAACCGGGGCTTTGAACGGGGCATTTAGCCTCGCGCTGCGGGATTGGAGACCGTGTTTTCAAAGAAACCGCGCGTGAGCGAGTGGCGGAGAAGAACGAGGAGCCGCGGAGAAGAAGAAAAGCAGAGACGGAGAAACAGAGATGAGGAACTCGCTCTATCACGTTTTTTCCTCCCTAAATAAGGATTTTGCCTTATCCCAAAAACCGCAGACAACTTTGTAACAAAGTATCGATCATATAACCAGTTATGATGGCGATGTGGTACGAAGCCAACGACGCAGAAATATACCTTTTGCCGAGCGGTGTACTATATGTTCAGGGCTCATTTGTCGCTCGATAGTAATCTCAAACCGTATTAAAGTGCGTAATTTGAGGCGCATTTTGTACATAAAGAGTTACTTTTCGGTAATATTTTACCGCTACCAGGAATACTTCGCAAAAATGTTCTTCTGTCATTTTCGACTCCGCGTAGCCGCAATCTCGTCGAGCGGACACCGCGCTAAACGAATCAGAAGAAATGTAGGTAATCTATCGAGGAGAGCGAGCTGCGGCGACAAAAAGATTCAATGCCGAACAACCCTCCTTTTTTTCTCACTTTATGTGTATACAATTCCAAAATAACATTGCGCGCGGGATTATCGCCTCGATGGTGTTACTTCCTACGCTCTCGGCATGTGTACACACGAAGCACGTACAATCAAGACAGGGTGGATGCTCGTAAATATGCAGATGACGGGAGATAATCCAGATCTATGGTCGCTCAGATGAATCACGTGTAGGATTAAGTTTGTGTTTTCCTCGCTGATGCTTGTTTCGTGGCCCGTCTTTCGTTCTTAAAGCAAGAGTATTGTAAGGAAAAAAGAGGATCGCGGCGGCAGCGGCAGCAGCGGCGGCGGCGACGACGGCCAAGAAGGGACGAGAAGGAGACGGAAGAAGTATAAAGTTAACTTAAGTAAAGGAGAAGACGAAAGAGAGGGGACTTCCTTTCGGACAGGAGATGTATGCCGGTACGGTGAACCCTGTACGTTGCAGAGGGCAGAGCGTGGTAGATAGGGAAGGGGTCGAGTAGCGGGGGAAGATGGATGTTCTCGATCCACAACCTCCTCCCGCCAGCCCGCGCCGGAGCCTTCCACATCCTTGCTAGCCGTTCATCGCGGACCCTCCAAACTCAAGGAGCGGCAGCCATAATGCCTGAATGCACCACCATCTCTGCTTTCTCGATCTCAATCGCTTAAATTCCCCGAACTCTTTCTCTTTCTCTCTTTCTCCCTCTCTTTCTCTTTATTTAATTTAAGTCTTAATAATACGTGATAAGTCCGTTCTAATCCTGCAAACGACATCTTATTGTACGTTATAAGTTACGCTGAAACTAGAATAATTTTCAATCGTTCTCTCTCTGTCTCTTTCTCTCTTTCTTTCTCTTCCAGTCTAAGATAAATTGCTTATTAAAAGCACTTCAGATTTGAATACGCATCTGAAGATTATATGAAATGATTTTCATACTTCACTCAACTCGAGATAAATAATATGTTTTGCAACTTGAATGAAGTAAAAAACTTTTTTTACGTACAAATTTATATCATTAAAATCTAACAGTATATATATAATCCTTATTTAATATTGAAAGCAAAACAATTGATAATTAAGTAATCAATACATTGTGTTTTACCACGTTTTAAGAGATGAATACGGGAATTGGAGTTTTTTACGAGATGGCGTTAAATCGTCTGTTGGCCATAAGGAAAGCTAAGACTAATTTGGAAGTCAACGCGGTTGAATCCTGAATTCGGCGTTATTCAGAGATACGGTCGTTTGTTCGGCTCTTTAATTTTATAGCCTGTGGGAATCTATCATATGAAGTGGTGGCGTTTGCCACCCATAACATACATTGACCCATCGCGCAAGACGGCTCCCAGTATTGTGACGTGAATTTTATTGCCTCGTAAATCTGTGAACCGGTAGTCGGCATTAGAAAATAACCTTCCATGTGATTCCGCTTGTCGTTGGTGTGTTGCGATCCCGCCGTAAAAGTATACTGTACCCAAGTTGGCATCCGAGCAACAGCTCTCTCGCATAAAGTCGACTACTGGACACACGTCTCCCAAAATAAATAAAAATCGCAAAATTGGCCACTATTGTGCACTTAGAATTTTGCACATCTCGAAAATGGGTGGACGTTTTTCTTTAGGTACTTTGCAAAATGCATGTTAAATTGCGTCACGGTTTCTCGTACGTCGGTGTTTCTTCCTATCTCTTTCTCTGTCTCGTTTACTGCCGACATTTTGCAGTCAAAACTAGATATCAGAGCTTTTCTATTACGAGGGAAAGGTCGTCTATTCGCGATTAGTTCTAAGAAAGTTCGGAGGGAACACGCTCAGAATTTGACGACCAAACTTTTCGCGTATTCAACAGGTCTACTTCTTTGAATTTTCATAAAATCGGGAATTGTCCACCATATCTAAAGGGAGTGACACCGCTTATACGACGGAGACTATCTCGCGGCCACAACTCCGCCAACTCCGTTTTCAACTGGTCCGCTGTAATGACGCTCGCAGCTCTCCGATTACATAGAGGAAGAAGAGGATAGCGTACACGTACCCGGGGATTGCATGAAGGATAAATGGGGAGTGGATAACGAAGGTACAAGAGTACGCGCGAACGAAGTAAGTGCTCTCCCCCTCCCAACCCCTGTAACGTAGCGCTTTAGGGCGAAGGGAGCGCCGTGAGCGATGTTCTGTCGGTCCAATGCTCGCACGTAGGCTGTTTCAGAGTGCACACACGTATCGGGTGTTCTGAAAATATCTCATTACAATAGATCGTTAAAAATGGCGTTTTATAAGAGGTAAACGTAGCTTAAAATGATCGATTGCGTTTACTTTTAAGTGTGGAAGCAAAATAGACGATTAAACTGACGTTTATAATTTTTTTTTATAAAGTATCTGCACAATTCTGTCAATTTATTTTTTTTCAAACACGAAATTGTATTTTAATAAACAATATCAACACTGATTGTATATACAACAATTGGTATTTTAACACAAACTTTTCTGGCAAAAAGTGCATTTGTGAGCACTTAGATGTGCTTATTTTTTATTTTTTATGATTTATTTATATTTGTAAAATTGGAATATCGTTATATATTTAACTGAATAATCATTAAATTGTAGGACACTGTGTACATATGTATACAATACGATGTATACGCGGGATAGGTTTCTCTCGTATATGCAAATTAACTAACGTTAGGTACGTATTCATGGGATCTTATCCGTATGCACGTGTACAGGGTGAATGATCTTCCCGGGATACCTCCCGAGCGCGCGTAAAAGGAGACGAAATTCAAATTTTCCACGCTTGTTGTTTCCCGCGCGCGCACTTATTTATGGGAATCTCATTCGCGAATAATCCGACGTTTCTCGAAATGCGAATATATTTACGAGAAAGATGTTAGCGGCTCCCCGATGATGGTCGCGCTTTTGCACTAAACATTGCACGCACGAGAACAGTAAGATGAATACTGACAAACGTTATCCCCCTCCCTTCCCCTCCTTCCTCCCTCACTCGGATGCAATTTTGATGATCGTCTTTTGCGTGTCCGAACACGTAATCGTGTCGTATAGTTGTAATAACCTGCACACCTGTGTGTATGTACGCGCGTGTATTGAATTATCTCTTTATCATATCGCATCTCTCCTGAATAAATTTCTCATTTGAATAAGTAGCCGGACGAGGTAAATTGATGAGCCGATAAAACCGGCCAATATGCCTAAAGATAACGAAGTTAACGTGTCTCATACTCGTTGAGCAAACATGATCAACGACATATAAAACGCGCAGGTGAATCACCGCTATTGCCTAACACCTAACTGTACATACTTTTAAGATGCTCGTTAAAAAAATACTATCTATATTGCGTTTTGTAATTTGCATTTGTGGAAATGGATGTTGTTTCTATTCCAATATTTTACAAACTGAAAACATTTTATTTCCCTGTTCGGCTCAATCTATTTCTTCGGCGAACGAACATTGAGGGAGTGTGTTTGCTGTTTCACCTTCTTCTTCTCTGTACGTACGCGCTGTAACGCGACGATTATCGAGAACCGAATGACAGCGTACAACCGAATACACGCGCGATGTGACGCCGTGACAAAAGCGTAAGGCCGGATCTAACTGGCCATGGTGTGGCATGGAACACGGGCTAAGTGCGAGATACATCACGGTCACCTTACCAGACTCTCTCCTCGGGTTCTCTTTCTCTTTCCCTCTCCTCCCTCCCCTCCTCTTTCAGTTCTCTGTCGTCTTCCTTACTTTCTTTCGGGTTTGGATAACGCCAACAACACCACCGTAGATAAAAGGCCTTCGGATCGTAAAGCACTCTCGTTAAGAATATGATCCGGGCTTACCTTCGACCAACGCGGACCAGGTACCAGCGCACACGGCAGTGTCATCTCCGCCCGGGAGAACGGGGAGAACACACCGGGTCTCTTTCTCCCCGCGTGAATTACGATGGCTACTGCCTCTCTTAGATATCGTGATCGCGTATCCACCACCTCAATATAACTTCGCGCATACCTCGTCAGTGTATAACGAACCACCATAAACCAGCGTCAGGCGTTCATCTCCACGCTGTACGTATAGCTAACGCCTCTATACGTTTTCGTGCTCTCGCCGTCGCAGACGGATGAGCCTGCCCCGCTCGATTTATCCTTGAGAACGAACCATTGCAACTCGATTATTTATTAGGGAGAATTGCCTCCAGGGCTGTTGATACACTCATGCGTTCGCTGCGTGCGCCTCCGGCCGCCGCACACGCACCACTTTAGACTTTATAGTATTATTGATCAAGGACACGTGTATGTGTAAGTTACACGTAGGCGAAACCGGAAATTGACAAGAGAAATGAGCATATTTGTAATGTATCGCTTTCTCTAACGCGCACCGTGTTAATCGTAAATTGTTATTCAAATGGATTCAACGATACGCGATAACGTCGCTTGACACAATCCCAATGATGTGGACACGCGGATGCAAATTATGGCTTTTGATTGCTCGCATTTGCATTATCAAATCGTAATTGTATAAAAGAGTTTTTTTTTTTTTTCATGCGACTTAAACATGTGCGCGAGAACGAGGGAACTATTTATAGAAATAAACGTGTGCAGCATTTACGGGAGATTAAGCTTTATTTTTGAACGTTGCGTTCCGATGAAATACGAGCTTTACGTCTAGCCGGAGCAGATATTGGTTTATTGCCGATTTAATTGGGTAATTAATTTCACGTTTTATGGGAACATGAATATGAATATAAATACGTGTGAATGTGTGTACGAAAGAGACGATATAATTTATGAATATTATGGTGTAAATGTGCGCCTAGAGCTCCATAATAAATTACGGAAGCTTCCTCGTCACCTGATAACGATCATATATAATTTTCGTATAAGCTATTGATCTTTCCATTCATGAAACTACGTGATAATATCGGAAGATTTTAATGCGCGGTTTTACACTTTTCCTCGTAGACGCAATTCTCTACATTAGATATAATAGATTCTCTACATCAAAGTCTGCTTATCTCACAATAAGTGTAAAAGCTATTTTTCTTTTTTTAACAAGATATCGATCTTTATTCCAAGTTTATGGCGAACATGTAGATGTAAATTAAGAATCAAAGCAAAATTACTTTGTCAAAAATTTATTAATGAAATTAATTAATATATCTCATGTGCTCTAACTTGTTTTCAAATGATAACATAAATATCACATTTTATAATGCATATAGTGTGTTAAAAAGTCTCGATGTCGAATCATTTGCGCGGAGAGAAGCGGGGGAGTGAAGCATTTGTTTAGAAAATGCGCGTGTGCGAAGTGTTTTTGCGTTTCGGACACACTGAAAATAATTTTTCCGGCTTTGCGCTTTTAAAAGCAATAAAACTGAGAAGAGGCCCGAAAGTAAGCGACTGGCGACAAAGCCAATGTAATAAAGCAAGGTCGCGTATCTCATCTCCCGGTCCTCATTGGTGCATAACATTCGCTATAATCCCGCAGCCCCGAGATTTATAATCGCGCGGAGCAAATGCGTGCAGGAATGTCCGACGTTCCTCGCATGAGTGAGAGAAAAAGAGAGAGAGAGAGAACGAGAGAGAGAGAACAACTCGCTCGGCGCGTTACACATCGCTATGGTGACTTGAATTATTCATCTTGGAGCCGTTGCATTTTGTCGCCGGTGCTGTATCAAGCGTCTGTGGCATTAACCACAAGACGCTCCGCTGTTTCGCGTAATGTTAGCAATTAAATTCTACGGAAGATTTAGTGAGAATAATCAATTTCTTCGCGATATAAAGAGAGGAGAATCCCGCGTAAATATATCAACGCGGATTGCAAGTCGATCGTTTCCGATCATCATCACTTCCGACACGCACGGATTGTTCGAAGCGTGGAAACATGTAATATTGCATGCGCACACATTGGGTATTAAACGTTTGTTTATCTTTTCTGGAGCAAGAAGCTACGATAGATTAAATCAGCTCGAACCCGGCGCACGTGTAATTTACTTTAACTAGTCACGGAGACATCCAGTTTTCGGAGTAATGCCTCGAAGATTTATATCTTCGTGCTGCGCGTGACTATATGCACAGAAAGAGAGAGAGAGTGAGAGGGAGATTTGGTGAGGTAAAAGGCAGCGCAATGCATGCTCATGCATTGCCATCGAAGTGATTAATGCATTCGAGCAACGCGGGCCAGCGCACGACAAGAAGTACGAGGCACGGGTTGCCTGCACGTGCACCGCTGATTTTCTTCCTTTTATCTTCCCGAGAATCTCACTCGTGCTTCCAGTATATACGTGTGTATTATGATATATGTACGGCCGTACATGTGTGTGTATGTGTGGCTACGAAGTTTTGCATTGATATCTGATTTCGTGTGGCTTTCTTATGCGACGCTCTTGAAGCGCGCGCTGTTGAGATCGCTGTTGATGCGACCCAAACAAACGATTTCAAATGGGAATTGACGCTATCGTTCATCAGCTCTAGCAGAAGCTAGAGTATTTTAGCTCACACCCGGAAGCTCGTAAAAAATAATTTATCGCTTGCAACTGCTAAAACGCCACTCGCACTAGCAGTGTAATTGTTGTTGTTACTTCTTTTGCTCGATTTTTAATTTGCTTTGTGCGACAGTGAAAGAGAATTAACAAGCAATCGAACAATCAGTAATATATTGTAGATAAATACGAGTTAAATTAAATTTTAAAATGTATCTCGACTGACAATTCAACACAAGCAAACTGTTTGCTAAGTTTTTAACTTCGCTCTGAAATTGAGTATTCTTAGAAGATTAAGACAAATATATTTTTTATTGCACTTGTGCGAAACACGAAAAAATCGCGAACTAAAGGTTTGCCGCGCAAAATTATATATTTATTTTACGCGATTTTATGTGCGTGAGATAAGAACAGGAGAGGAAAACGGAGATAAGCCGTGTGGATCGGAAGATCATACACTCGGTTGAGTAGTCGTCAAGTGACATTTGTACAGCCGGTTATAGTTGTTTCGCAGTTCATAAAACGTATAATTTGATACGTATTGTATCGGCATTAACAGGTAAAGGAAACTTTAATGAACCATTTATATCCACGCTTATCTTAAGCGCTACTGTTTAATATCTTATAACATACTGCCACCGGGGTGTTTACATAATGTTACGATCTTGGTGATCTGGCGTCACTTTAACGCGACATGCGTTTTTCTTCATTTGATACACATCACATTTTTTATGTTATAAATTTTTTATATTTCTTACACATGCGTACACAAGAATAAGTTATATTTAAGATGCAATATTTGTAGCATTTTTAATATTTAAAATACGATTGATCGCGTGTACGTAGACGAAACACATTATTCGTTATTATTGTATGAGACGTAAACTCGCGCGCTTTCAAAATTTACGAAAGGAAAAGACGAGAGACAGATCGGACAACCAACCTTTTTTATTAGCTATTTAATTGAGTTCAGTCTCTTATCCTGCGATACATATTCTAGGGGTAGAGACACCAGTTTTCTCTGTCTCTCTTTTTCTCTCTTTTTCTCTTTCTCACTCTCTATCAAAATGGGAGCTGTAATATGCAGCCGGCGGCAATCTCAAAATTACGGAAGAGGTGGAGCGTAAATTTATTACTGTCGTAATATTTTTTGACTGATAAATCTTTTATTTTGCTCTTTTAGATTTTAATTTTATTACTTTACGTAGTGCGAACAAGAAACATTTATATTGCTTTCGCACGATTTTATCTGTCTCGCGAAGCATAACCAACGGAATAAAATAGTTTATCTGTTTTCTCTTTTTTAAATCTTTCTCTCTCCCTTTTTTTTTTAATCCAAAGTGTATGTAAATAATTTTAGATTATCCGAAATAGTGTGACGCTTGCGAGTACTTCGTGCAAATGATCACTTCGATGGTAATTTCTCTTGAATTTCTTTGAAGAATTTGTACTAACATATAATTGGCATTGATCGAATGCTATCTTTGTATTAATTTTAGACGCATCATCTTCTTAGAGTGCCGACTGGCAAAGTGAGAGGAGTGCAAACGTAATTTTATGCTCTTAGCAAATTCTGGCGCCCATGCATTTTCTGAAACGTCGACACGTTTACGAGGGTGAGCATCCGACGGCAAAAGCGTGCGTGCTATAACTGTGCATCTATAAATAAACGATGAAATGCAGCAAACGCGCGGCTTTAATTGGAAGGTCTGGACGCACGCAATGTTCGTTACTATAAGGTTTTACTTAGGAATGCAATTAAAATAATCTCATCAAATAAGAAAGAACGCGCATCTTGTTGTTCCCGGAGATAGCGAACATTATGTTGGTTTATTGAAAATTTCTAGATACCTATAAATAAACACATCAAAGATGTGACTCATTGTGAAAGCGCCTCGCGATTCGCTCGTTAATTATGATTCCGACCAAATCCATTATTCATGAAATTAAACTAAAAGCTTGAACGAACTAAAATCTTCAATAAAGATAGAACCTCGAAAAACATAGCAAAATGCGATCGAGAATTTTTTAAGTGCACGAGAACGATTAACCATATCGACGATTTGATAGAAAAAAGAACAGAAATCAAATAACGTGAAATAAAACGCGAGAAGATGATAAATAAAGATTTAAAAAGAACGAGAAAAAAATAATTGCTCAAAATTAGCTCAGCGTGGTAGAAAAGAAAGAAAAAAGTGAACATCGTCCTACCGTCTCGATTGCCACCCTATCACAGGAATCGCATCGTGATGCACAAGCTACTACATGTCAATAGATTCACGTTTCGTGTTTGTTGCGTGCGCGCCCGTGTACGCGTACACTTCGGGGGATGACATTTGCGAGGGCCGGTTGGTGTTTGAGCTCGTATCGCAAACTCATGACGGCCGGGGAGGCAAACGCGGATCAACCGTGCGCGAGATAAAGGGAGAAAACCTATATAGAGAACAGAGAGAGAACCCAAGAGAATATCGAAAGAGGAAAGGGGAAGTGCAGTGGCGTCGAAACCAATCATTGATAAAATCGCTTTTATCCCAGCGATCAGTAAGATCGTGCAGTCTCATATAACGTTACACGAATTGAATTTTTCTCTCACGATTAAGGGGATGTTACATATGGCGATTTATGCAAATTGAAAATATAGTGATAACACAACTTTTTTGAAGATATTTTAATAGCTAAATAAATCCCTTTTTTTTTTAAATAAATGTATTTGTAAGAAAAAATATCTGCGCATTTCTTAATAACAATTCATCTCCGAGTGCGTTTTTACGGAAGATATTTTTGACGCCACTGGCGCCAATGAAATGACAAGCTAGGAGTTCATGTAACCTAGAGAGTGAAGTATATAAGAGAGGGAATGAGCGAGATAGGTAACGCGCGCGCAAACTGGGAGAGCCAGAGAGGCGAACATAGAATGCGGCGAGAGAGGCAGAAATTGAGGGTCGCACCCGTTCCCTGTGGCCGTCGTCAATCAGAATTCCGCGAATTAGCGTTAACGGGCCGTTATTGCCGCGTCCATTTGGCTAGTGTACAGTTTGGGTCGTGGATATGAGCCCATAGATTCCCCATATTCTACGCCGTATGGGGCGATGGTGCTGCCGCGCATAGCCCACCGGAATCCGGTTAGTTACTGCCACGCGTTATGGACCGCGCCGCTGCTGCCTTTCTCTCTCTTTCCCCCATGGTGACCTATCACCCTCTCCGTTTCTCCACCTATCTTTCTCCCTCCGCGGCCGTGGAAAGCTCCACCCCAGCGACGGATACACGCGAATGGCCGCGGTCTCTACCAACGGCTCTATGCATCTATCGATACCTATTTACCTGTTCGCGCAGGAACAACGCGATTCCTATTCCTTCAGATAAATGCTCGACTATAAGGATAAAATTAAATGAAGATGAATGAAAAAACTCTTGCAAACCGACTTGAAAGAGTTGAAAAGTAGGCGGTATCTACATCAAATGGCCAGAGTAATGGTAATTATATTACATTTTAATGATCTATTTTTACGCGACACGAACAATCGCGTGATTGGTACCACAAAAGTCGAAGAAACTTCACTCATTCTATTATATTTATTATATGTCTAATTAGGTATCTAATTTTTTCTTCCCTATTAATATTGTATATGACGTCCAGTTATAAGCAATGTCAGCAAACTATTTAAAATCTATGTAAATTCCAGATTTGGTGTAAAACAATCAAGAAAAAAAACTATAACACTCATTTAGGGCTGTTGGAACCGGTGAGCAGGGTGTTGTGCCGTAAAAGAATATTCTGTTTTATCCACAAACGTTTCGGTTTTTATTTAAACCATCTTCAGTGTATCTAATATTATAACACTCTTTCATATTCAACGATGTTGATATGTTAAGTCCATGAGTAAAAGAAATAAAATTGTCAAAGTAATAAAAGTATGAAGTATTATCAAAGCATCGTCATGTACTGAGTATCAGTATGAGTTATAATTTTGGTATAACCAAAGGAACCCGAGGAAATATCTCAATATTAGAAATTATTAAAAAATACTCTTTCGACCGTTTACCTTTATTAACTTACTAACGGCAACAGGAATATTCAGCTACATTCCGTTGCGCGGGTATGATAATCTTAAGTGATCATAGCCTTGTGTGTAAAGCTTTATATGGCAAGTAATCCTAGCCACCGATAATTCCCGTCACGTTTCTGAGCTTGTATGATATGTCTCGTACGTCCGTCTTCTCGGTTTTGCGCAGATGTCTCAATCTGATGACGGAACGGCGTGACAGTTTCACGAGATTTACGATAACGTTTTGAATGGAAAAACACCGCGTTATGCGCCATTATCCCTTTTTGCGCGACAAAACGAGAATTGACCTGCTTTTGTTTTTATTAACTAACAAAATTTAAACGATTAAAACACAGCTTTTAGAAAATTGAGATTTTAGCTGATTACAGCAATTTTCTTTTACAGTATTTGCAATATTTCTTAATTTTATTTACAAAGTATGATACCTGCGGAGAAGAACGTCGCGTCCGTGTTGATGTGCACACGATAAATATACAGACACGCAAATGCAGACGTACACATGTTTTACACTTACTCTCTGTCACTACATAACGAAGCACCACTGCAAAAAGAACTACTGTTGTTTCGTGTTCGAGATAAACTTGTTTCGAGAAATATCAAAGAAAAAACACTCTCTTCAAAATAGCATGTCTACGAACAGAATATCAGAACGAGGACACGCGGTTTGAGACACAAAGTCTAGTCCTCATATTATCAATGATGCACCGCCGCTTTAAAGCGGAAACTTCTTTTACACGATAAAAAAAACGTCCAACTTGAGCGAGACTCGCCGACGAAATAAAAAAAAAAAAATTGAGAGGGTGCGAAAAGTCTTCCAAAAACTTCGAAAGATCGTGCGTGCGTTTCGATCCTTCTTTCTATCATCAATGTAACCGCAAAAAAGGATCTTTGAAAATAAACTATTAATAAATTTACGAAATAGCGAAGAATTCTCTCATTCTTCAAGGATGGCTATTAAAACTTCGCGAGGGAAAAGCTACTTCCTTCAATAGTGCGGTTTTCTTCACAGTGTTCTGCGTAGGATTTAAAAAATACAGAGGGTCACAAGTCTTTCGAGAGTTGTTAAGAAGGGATCTTTAGCATTGAACGGGGTGACAGCGCAACAAGTTTATGACAGCCCAAAAAGGGTCTGTCACGGTAGAGAAAACGGCAGAGTAAAACAGTAAATTTGTCACTGACGCCTCACGTGTTGAAATAATTAAGTCTTAATTTCCGACTCTTTTGACAACAATTTTAAATATTGGATAATTTTACAAAATGTTATAAATTTCTCTCTCTCTTTATGAAAAAAACATTTTGTACGTTTGATAGATTATAATTATGTGTACACGTACAAATCTACACATGTAATAATGTATATTTTATTATATTTTATTATATATAATAAAATATAATTTATCGTGCAGGAATTTATAAACAAATTTGTTGTGTGTATTGTTTTTTACATACAATGCAATTAAAGATTGCATATTTTATAAAGTTCTTAAAACAATTCCGTGCGCGTATAAATACAACAAAACAAAATATTTACAAAAAATAGTAAAGTATAGAGAGTTGTCCTTGGGTTCTTGTCGGTTATACCAATGATAAATTTGATTGATACGGCTGTATAGGGTTAGGTTAGATATAGAACCAAGGTGCGTGATCTTATGCAAATTATGTTGAGATATGTTTATCTAAACGTTTCGACCTTATTTCTTTGGTCATCTTCAGTAGAAATACTGTAATATAATACAATGCATGTGGTCTTATATAAAAAGTGATCGATTGCGATGTCGTTTTACAAATTATTACATATTTACAATTAAAAGGTAGATATTGCTAGATAGGAAAATAGAAATTACAAAAGAAACTTACATGAAACAACATTCTTAGCCATATAAAAGTAATGATCACATATTTAAAAGATTGAAGAGTCACTAGACGCACTGAACGTGAGACTGTGTTATTTCTTTCGATGTTGTCACCGAAGTGAGCGAGTACAAGATTACAATGATAAAAGGGGGAGAGGAGAGCTCCCTCTGTATTATCAAGATGTATGTGAATATTTTATTTTATCTATGATCGGTAAATACGTTTTATCTAGAAGTTCGGTGTTATTCATGATATTTAAACTAATTCTCGCTCTTTGTGTGCAACATCTCAGATGTCAGTAAAATATTAAAAAATTGTAGAATATTCAAAAGATACAAATTTTTGTTTGTGAGTGAATTAAAACAAAATATTAGAAACTAAACGCGTTTGGTACCAGAAAATGCCTGAAAGCTGGATTACAAATTGACGGCAAGTGAATAATAAAATTATTTGGAAGTAAGCAACTACAAATTAAAGATGATGCGAATCATGTTTTGTTAACCCGCCGGGAAATCGGTCTCTGGGTCCGTCGGATACACCACTCGTATAAACTTAGCAAAATGTTCTGTGCCAAGTGTGGCCTCTCGTAAACCCTACAATTGCTTGCCTTAGGTCGTTTGGGTTTTTGCTCTCATCCTTTTCTAAACATCCTTTTTTCCAAGGAGAACGTTCGATTGTGGGCTTGAAGAGTTAGTTGAGTTATACCAAGTCAGTTTGCTTCGAACCTACGCGAATGTAACATTATTGGTAGATGTGCTCCTTGGAAATATTTTGTTTATTTTAATATAATTTGTGTGCGCGCGCGCGCGCGTGTGTGTGTGTGTATTAATTGCGTTTTTATTAAAGTGAAACAGTGCGATTAGAAAGATATAATGATTCGTTTAAATGAAGCTGTGTGTGTGTGTTTTTATTTTAGTTTGACTGGTAGAATACAGACGACTATTACAGTAAGTTACAATAATGAGTCACTGGCAACACTCGCAGGTAAGAAATAACAATATTGAGACGTAAAGCAAAATGAAATTAATTTTTAACAAAAGTGATATGCGTGTGTATTCGAATTTTAACTTTCGATAAATTAGAAAGTTGCAACAAATGATTTATATATCTTTGCTCTTGATATTTTCAATGTTAGCTTCAAAATTTTATATGTATATTTGTTAGATTCTTATAACAATACACTCTGTGAGAATCAGGACGCAAAACGTCTTGCGTTCTGAAGTATTTATAGATTTGTCACACATTCTTGTCTGGGTTATAAGATAAACAGCTGTTGAGTAAGGAATATACGAGGATGTTCAGCAATTGAGAATACAAAACAAGTCATTTAATTTATTTGTCGTGGATAAGCCGACAACGGTCTGTGGAATGTCCACAATAACATTTAGGTAAAAAAAAAATAAAAAAAAATTTATACCACACGCAAAGTGTTTTCAACACTTTGTGAAAAAGTGTTTCGTAATTTATAAACATTATTTTACCGTTCTTAACAACTTCATTTTAGTATTCATTCGATATTGATAATCAGAAATTCAAAACCGACAGATTGTCAATAAAATTAGCTGATATTTAGTCGAGAATTTGTGGTCTAGATAAATAAATCAAATTAACTCGTTCCGTTATACGCACACTGCGTGACGGAAATTACGCGTAAAACGCAGTTTTTATGTGACTAACATCTTCGTAGATAGCACGGTAAGATTGTCGATGTTGAGGTAGGTCGAGAACTCGTTGCCATATCAATATACCTAAGTGAAATGATACGAGGCAGCCGTAAAGTCCGACAGTAATGACGCATTAGGGGGTTGCCGGGCCGATTTAGCCAGCTATCAAACAAAAGGCAACTTTTACTGGATTCGCGCGGCGCGCGCGCGCGCGCGGTTTAAGAGGTTCGGTTGGGAGAGAGCGTGCCGGCCACTTATACCTGACGTTTTATGCGTTTTATAGGCGCGACGTGCGTTTCGTGTGCCAAACAGCGCATAAAAGTGCAACCAGATTGGCCGTTCTCGTCGTTACCACGTCACGGATTATTCGCGATGTTTCGCGCCGCGAAATCGAGTCCGCCTGTTAGCTCGGAGTTATCTGCTAGCACACCTTCCGAGAAAAAAATGCCGGCTGCGTTCCCTTTTTTGTTAATATAAATGCAAACGCGTAATATGAAATACAATTCATAATAAACGTAAATCTTCTTAAATCATTGTAATTATCTTAAATTTGATTTCTATCTTACTTCACACACATTTCTATCTTTTGATTTTTATCTTTCTCTTTCTCATTTACTCTTTTAATTACCGTAATAACGAAGAATAAAAATTGATTCGAAAGTAGTTTCATAGTTTACAATTTTTAAATTTCTTCTATAAAATATATGTTGTTAACTTTATACTTGAGAAAGGCGTATTTATGCATCTTTAAATCTTCAAAGCTTTTTCCAGCATAAGTTTAATACGGCGCATCGTTATACTTAATCATAGTTTTATGGTTATCGCAATCGTTTTTCTCGAGGTTTTTCTTACACGCAATATAAATATACATGAAAAAAATGTTATTGTTTCGCGAAATACGATATACAATTTTGTGTAGTTATTACATTCATTCCCGAAGTATTGATCGAGTATTATTTACAAGCTTAATGGTACCGCGCGTCAGTTGTGATACGAGGAAAGGGAAAGAGGAAGACAGAAGGGAGAAGACCGGGGTAGATAGAAGATAGGATTGATGAGATCAATATGCAGTAAGTCTGAGCACGCTGTGTTCGGAGTTAATGGCAGAGGCGCGTTGTGGAGAAGCTTTAACGTCCCGCTAGGTGTGAAATATTTTATTATCGACATCACTTTCCATTATATTTAAATTGACATTTTTGCAAACAATAAACAACACTTAGAAGATATTTGTTTACGTATTTTTTAACTATTTTGCTTCACTTCTGCGAATCTTTTTTCGTTTGTGATTGTGTTCTACTTTGTTCAAATACGTTTATTTCAATAATATATATTTAATCTCACTGTCTTTTTTTTTCAAAAATAAAAACACTAAGTGACAGAAGGTTAATCAATGTTAAGTCGAGTTATAAGAAATACCTACGCGCAATTGGTACTCGAAATAGTAAAATAATTAGTTAGCCGTGAATATGGCAGCCATTACTTGTGTCTTCTTTAATGTTTATCAATTATCTGATACGCGCGCATATCGAATCAATTCACTTCGTAATGAAACCACCATATATTTAATTTGCAAACCTGTTAGTCGCGATGGGATAAATTAACGAACATTGGAATTCTATCAGCGGCATAATAAATGATCGCGTTATCGAACATATACACGGCATTAGTCTGTCCCGACGTAGGTGAAAGCGAAATAATTAACCAACGAGGTTTTCAACTCGTTGCACATCGTTCAACGAGCTATTAATACATTTGCGAAATATTTGCTGTGAACGAAGTAGATATATGTTCTTATTCGTATTATGAAAGTGGCGTTGCGCTATTAGTGCTGAAATTTACGATGCATTGTGTAATACTTTTAAAAACTAATGAAATCTTGAGTTATAATGTTTCGTATTTTACATAATATTTACTTGAAAAAATACGTAAACTACATGAAGCATGTCGCTAAACTTAATTACAAACTGCGTGTTATCTGTAAATGTTAACGCAAAAAATTAAAAGAAACTACAATTTAAAAAGATATAAAGTTGATTGTGTATACATATCGGAAATTGCTTGAAGCAGACCGATTGTTAAGTAGCCAGAACGTGCTTTAGATTCGGATCGCGCCATTAGTACCGCACTTCGATGAGAATCGGCTGGCGGCACGTGTCAAAGGATGAACGAAGTGGACGAAGAAGCAATAGAAGAAAACGAAGGGAAAGAAGAAAACAACCATGCCACCGAAGAAGAAGGAGAAGAAATCCAGTGGCGCTGAGATACGCAGGCGCAAAACGCGACGGAGTAACGAGAAGTGTGTGTGTGTGAACGAGAGAGGACGATATGAGCAACCAAGATGGCCGGATTCACTTCCCCGGCTTCTCTCGCTCGGGATAGGAAGGCCCGCATCGACGAAAACCAGCTTCGTACCGCCAAACAGAACACTCACACAACCACGTAACTCGTCCACACTTACCACAAATGTTCTGAAAGCCATCAGGCTTCCTTCCGCTGCCCTCGCTTCGAGTCCTCAACGGCGCGCTTGTTAACGACTTGACTTTTCGGTGATTCCGACTTTGCGACGCGCACGAATTTCAAAATTGTCGTCACTATGCCGTTCGCGTTCTCGCGTTGATTTTCTTCGCACGCTATAATATGTCGTCGTACTTTCGTTCGAAATGCTTGCAATACTACATTGCTCCGTAGCGTCGAGAGACGGCTAGCCCCAGAGAGATGTATGGGGGATATAAGCGAGTTGGGTCTCGGAATAGGGGAGATATGTAGAGGGGCATCGTGCGGTTGATTTTTGGCAGATAGTCTTTTGTTAAAATTATGACTGGATTTGTATTATTTATTTCATAAATTCCACTCTTAAGAATGTTCCGATATTTCAGTATTTTATCATTTTAATTTTATATAAAAAATAAAACACAATATTTACTATTTGTGCGCGCGCGTTGCGCCAAAAATAGTATAGAAATATATTTTACTTTGAATTCATATTTTACTTTGAATGTCTTACGGATAATTTTGATAGAGACGAAAAATTACACGCACATACAAATCGGCAAATTCGTCAAGTATGCAGTTGCAGGACAATATCGATTGTTCGAAGCAATAACGTAGCGCGCGCTCGTGAAGATACGAGATAAACATTTATAAATCTCGCATCAGTAGAAAAAATTGTCTCATGGTTGGATATTACTCGAAAGATGCAGGAAGGCGGACAGAAGAAACACAGCCCACAACGGAGAGAAAGGGAGATAAAAGAGAAGCGACGAGAGGCTGTGATACGAGGACCGCACGCGCATGATGGAGGGAGTATCACCAAGATGGCTGCCACGCAAGCAGCGGCATCCACATCGCGTGCCGCGACTACTACGTCGAGTCAAGCGTTTCTGAAAGTGACAGTGTACATTGCGTCATGGTGTTTATTTTTTGCATAGAAAATCTATCTTGATTTCAAAAGTATCTTAAAATGTATTTATGAGTTTTAAAAATCGAGATTTTAGTTGACGTAAAGCACGACCACGCCCAAACTGTGGGCGGCCATCTTGTGTATCAGTTGAGCGCAGTGCATCATGGTAACCAGTGATGCAACCCTAGCAACAACGCTCACTTTACCAACTTTACCGTCAGGTATTTTCTGCATATCTGTTTACTGATATTTCTAATAATTAGATTTACATTTTCTATACAATTCTTTGTACAATTCTTCTTTTTGATGATTAATATATGCGTGTGTATCTAAAACTTTAATATAAGTGCACATAAAATGAATAGATATTATGATATAAATATTTTCTATTTTTTTTAGACACATAATTATAAATTATTAATTTTCTGTATAATTATTAATAAGAACATGCTAGTTTTGATATCAGCACTTTAAATTTTATCAAAACAATTGATTTATTATCAAAAGTTTTATTATTTAAAATCTAAACAAATTTGAGACACAATATATTTTTTTATTATTTAATTTATATTTATTGTATATTTATAATGTATAAAGTGAAAACTATATATTACAATACGTATAAAAATTGGAATTTATAGTAAAAGAAGAACCGATTACTTTTCACCGTTCTCACTAAAAAACGCTGATATTATCGCGTTTTAACAGATCACAAAACGTATCCACTTACACTTCATTGCCTAACACACCGAGTACTTTAGCTCGAGTTTCACGGTACGTTTCAACATCGCACACGTTATATAAACACGGTATATAGGTATATCAGATAAATGTTTTCTCTCCTTTCGTAGCCTTTGCCGTATTTGCTTACAAGTAGCGAAAACCGAGCATAATAAGTATTCTCAGATTTTTGATAAGCTTGTCAGCAAAACCAAAATTAAATTATAAATTTAACTGTCGGGAAGGAGGTTTCTGCTTATAAGAATTTTTTAGCATAAAATAAATTAAAACCACCATCTAGAATTGTTGTATCTTCTTGAGAAAAAAACTGCATAATAGACCTACGTATTAATGAGAGTCCGTGAAAAAGTAAACAGGGGTTAGAGAGTAAAAACCAATCTGTGAAAAGTTGTTTGTAACGCTTTTTCGTGAAAGACTAGTAAAGAAAAGAAGAAACATCGTGAGACGAATAACAACGACTTAGGCGGAGTTTCGAAATATTCGAGGAGAAGAAATTTATATCACAAAGAATGAGCAACAAGAGCGAATGTGGAGAGACAAAGAAATAATTACAGTGAAAGGAACGTGGCGTGAAAAGAAAAGAGGAATCATTCAACAAAAAAGTATAAAGAGAAATTTTATACGTTTATCAGTCTGAGATAAAAATAGAAGACTACAAGTGACGCTGGAACGGAGAAAGAAGAGAATGTGTGTGGAAAAAAAAGAGGAATAAATATGAAAGAAGAAGAGAAAAGAGAAATAAAAGGAAATGATAATATATCACGCATAAAATATAAAAAAAAGTCGATAAGGGAAGAAAAGATAACGAATTAAGAAAGAATCGTGATGTCAGTGAATAAAAGATCGTAAGAAATTTTAATCTTTTTAAAAACTTTACCTTCTTTTTAAACACTGAGATGAAACAAAATACACAATAAAATTTTATTCAAATTAACAACAGTACAAATATAACATATCTATAAATAAAAACAGAGAAAAGAAAAGAATAATTGGATATAAAAATGTTTAAAACGTAAGTGAAAAAGAAAACATGATAATTAAACCGAGATTGTGCAGTAAAAAAAAAAAGAGGAAGATGAGAGAGAAATCGCGTTCTCATTGGTTTCCCGCGTAGCCCGTAGCTGTCGTTCTCTTCTTCCTGATTTGGTCCACTCGGCACTTCTTTAGAGCGTGCGCATTCCCGGGATCTTTTCGTGGCCCCGATGAACTCGCGTGATGAAAAGCTCACCACAGCCCACGTACAGAGTCACTTTTATACTCCGTACCCCTGTGACCCTGTCCAAGCCTACGCGCAGGATATCTAGGACTAATCCACGACTTCTGTTTCACGATCTTATCTGCCTCTATTGTTTCTCTACGCTACAACATTTCGCATCTTACATAAACTTGGTCGAGAGGAGTCACGTACAAAACTCACCGTAAAAATTTGTACATATATACCCCCATCTCTCCATCAGATGTTACATAACAAGTGAGGGATATTTTCGATTGTTGATTTTACCACCTACTCTGAACATGTAACAATATGCTCGCGTTCCGCGTTTTAGCAGGATTATGCATGCAGCAGTTGCCGTGTAAATGCGCGGTAACGTGCGTACATATATATATTATTAATACGGTTTGGCAATTTACGACCTCCCGTTCTGCGATTCTACGCGCGAGGGTCTATTGTTTCTATGATCTCGTGTTCGCGCGCACCTTACCAACCTTACAGCGAGAACATTTCACAATCATAGCATTATCATATTCTTCCTAACAACAAAGTTTTCCTATTGCACAAAAAAAAAGTATCTCTATTTGTCTACGAAATGTCATTTAAATCTTTCAATACAGCTTTTTCGAATAAATGATTACTGCTGCTATTTTAACACTGGTCGCGTTAAAATGCGATATGACTGGAAATTCTTGTTGATTTAACTTATGCCTTATGCGATAAACTTTTTACCACTCGGTTAATGCGGCTACAACAAAAGCGATACTATCGCATTTGACACATTGCATGTCATTAATTTAAATACAACTATCAGTAAATAGCGCGATGTTTGTACACAGTGTCCGGCGTGCCAGAATAATCGGAATTCGGAGATTAATTATCGTAAGGGATATTTGACTGAAGAAATTTTTATTTTTCCTCGTCACTTTTTGCGTGTGTCACGAGATATCACGATACAATGACCGCTTTATTGTATTTTTTGCTGATTATTTATTCCACGTAAATACGTTACATATTTGACGAGTTTTACGTTATTAGCATGTGCGCCGGAAACCCGTTTACGCACTTACCTATCTCTCTAATCTCGAACGTTCAGTCATCGGCTTGAACTTGTTAGCGCCTAAGGTTATCGCGTGTAATATCGTTCATGCTCATGTCCCGTCGTTGCTTTAAGTAGGTACGAATCAGCAGTCGCGGAATAATCGGTAGGACCTTGCACCGGCAATCATGGCTTTTATCGATTTATGTCCGTGTGTCGCGTTTTCAAATGTAATTTGCATTGTAATTACTTTGTTCGAGAACTTTATATATTTTTTCGCAGAAGAATGTCATTATTGAAGCAATTATTACAATTGTACATAATTACATAATATTAAGCGAAACCTATTAGTTATGCTTAATATTACGTAATTGCTTGTATAACAATTATTAATAGAATTTTATATTCTTATACGTTACAGAGTAACGCAATATTGCGTAGAATGCACATTCTTTTCCATAAAAGTAATCAAATTCTTTATTAAATTAGTTTTGTTTATAGAGTGTGAAAATTTCTTAATAATTGTATAAAATTATCATCATCGCTAGAGCTTGTAACATTCGCTAGAGCTTGTAACAAGGAATCATTTCTTCGTTTCTCACTAGTATTCTAATTTCATTCAAGTGCTTTTGACACGATCGTGAAGGTAAAAAAAATAAAAAATAAAATGTGTAATGACAGACCGTTTAGAGAGAACCAAGCGTGGCGATTTCGTTGTCTCTGTGGTTTACCAATTTACGAACCATTACGGCTAACTCTTACAGACCATCCTGGGCGCGTGATGGTCACGTCATATCATCCATTATTCATCTCCCTCTTCCGCAGACCTTAGTATAGTTTTGCTCGTTGATACTGTCCATTGTGTTTATATTTTCTGTATAAAAATTTTTTCGCAGCTTTTTGCACAATATTAATCTCTTCAATTAGCCACACACGGGCCTTATATTCTTTTTATTCAGAATAATATCTTGCACGAAATGGTTGCCATATTCTGTTAATTAAATACGCAGTTTCGAGCATATCTTTCAAGTTAATTTCGAGCGCAATCTTTTAAGTTAATTAAATATGTAAAAGTATACATGTTTAAAAAATTAAATATGCGAAGTAAAGACAAAAAAATTGCTCTTTCAGCACATAAAATTCATTAATTTATTATCTACCAATTATTACATTTTAATTGTATTACATTTTCATAAAGAAATTTAATATAATTTTCTTTATGAAATAACAATTTATATATGATGATTTTAATGTTTATGTAAAAGTATCAATATATGCAAGTATATATTCATATGTATACGATTTCGTATTATTTTACTATAGTTTAATAAAAACTAAAATCACATGTACAGAATGTAATAGACTAAAATATTTATCTACTATGTAATTTATTCTTGTCACATATTACTGTGCTTAATATCAGATTGTCTACCACACTACGAGAGGACTGGAATGTCGAGAAACGTGTATAATTTTTCTGATGTACAAGATACTATATTTTTCTATTCGGTCTTAACCTTCATGTCCACAAAGGGAATGTTAGGCAAAGAAGATCCAGTAGAGACTATTTGGAGGCGGGGTTGTCGAGAGATATTCCGGGGGTACAAATACCTGAAGTCACTCCCCTTCCCTCAGAGCATTTCCCATTCACATAAGACCCGCCCGGTCTTGTGCCCCTTCTTCTCTTTTAAATCAACCTCCGTAAGAGGAATCATCATGGTGGCCATTTCTAAGCTGATTATTATGATGAGAAACATTGACCTATATAAATTCGGCGCAGATCCGTCTAATAAAGACATTTATCTTCGTCTGTTGTATTAAAGAAAACTTCGGTTGTAAATCGTCGTCGTTTTTTGTATAGATACCAGACCGTTACAGCTTGAATAGCTTGATGCAAAAGGTTTTTAAGGGTTGTGTTTGAGAAGCTATTATTTAACATAAAATATGTTACGCACCGGATACGCGCGGTTGATACCGCGCAATTATACTTGTATGGAATGTATCTATTTAGAAACAAAAAAAAAAAAAAAAAAAAAAATCTTTCTCAAGAGACCCGATGTACACAATGAAAGCAATATCATTACACTTGTAAATAACAATTTTTTCAAATTTAGATTATTTGTATCTAATTTGAGAATTTTGTTTTATCACTCATATGTAATAAATGAAGGGAGAGAAAAACAGACGACAAGAGAGAAAGAAAATTTTCTCTCAATATTAAATAAAATCCCCGTGCGGAACAACATTACAAATCTCCATTAGATGTTCATTAGACGTCACATGAAGTTATGGACGTTCAGTAGACGTCTAATAAACGTTACGTTTGCGTGTACTGGTTACACACAAACGACGACCAGCTAGGTTTGCAAACTTTTGTATGCTTTTATATGAGATATTTCTAGCACAGTCGTAAGATAAATTTTACATGTTTCTCGTCGCGGTTCTGTTTCTCCGTTTTCGCCATGTCGTTCTATTACTTTCTCCCATCCTCTTCTACCGATTTATTCGTGTTACGCTCGTGAATGCTTGAATTGCAAATTCACATCGTATAGTCGATTGTATGGCACAACATGCCAAAGCTCTGAGCTGTGGGAAAATGCATTACTGTTATTGTAGACACGGTCTTCAACGGTTCAACGGGACAAGTATTAATACACACACACTCGATGTTACGTAACGTTCAACTCCCGTGGTCTTGCTACTAGATTCGCTGATTGAGACTTCGTGGGTTGATTATTTCGCATTGTATACAACAAAGTTTTAATTGAGCTTGTTGCTACAGTATTTTGCGAAACATGTTATTTTGCATATTATTTGGTAACGTTTGTTAATCGTGAAAACTCATTTCGCTCATCTTTTATTTTATTATCGTATAGTTTATTTTAAATTGTATACACATGCACACAAATATGTATATTATCATAATTATATTTTTAGACTAAAAATTGTATATTCAAAATATACAAAAATATCACAACACATCAACAACAAACTAATAAACTTTGGAGATTAATTAATTTTTATATATTTTTGCAATTTACACACGTTTTTAATTACATGTTTTTTATTTATGTCTTATAAATCGAAATAAAATTAAACTTTTTGAGAGTAATATTGGAAACTTAAAAGGTCAAATGTTATAAGAGTAAAAATCTAATATGTAACAAGAATTGCGTAGTCGGTTGTCAGAAATTCTTCCTTAATCTTATGTCGTACTAGTTAAAGCACAAAGAGCATCAGTGTACTTATCAAACAGAATATCATTGTAAGGTCCAGAATCAAGCGTTCGTTATTCATTTAATACAGACAGTGGATTCACAGGCTTAAACTTCGATGATTGCTTTTATACAAAGTAAACATATCCACAGTTCAGACATTCGTAGAATTATTATCTACAAGCTTCTATATAGGTACCCTATTTATACTTAAGTATCTCAGAGATTTTCTGCACACATGCTTTTTTATTTTAAACATTTTTTAATAATTCTCGAGAGTGATTATATTGTCATAAATAAATATTAATATTACAAATAATATAGCGATATTATAACTATAATATTATAACAAGTAAAAGAAACGTTTGATCTTTATTTGTTTTTTTGCTGTGTCTTGTAAAGTGAATTTTTTGTTTCCAGAATTAAGGCGGACTTTTTTGTTTTGCAAGAAAACTAGTAATGGAGAGTGCCATGTTCAACATACAAGGTAAGATACTAATTGTTATTGATTTCTTAATACACTTTTCTCGACGGCGTGTTTTTTTACACAACAGCAATGTAATTAACTAACTTCCACACCATATTACTTACACATACTATCTATACTATTAGCTTTAATGGCATCGTGCATTTTATATTATATTTTTTTATTCAGATGCAATGTGATTTTGCAACAACGTTATTGCAAAAATCTGAAATTTCTTTCTCCGGTCATTATTATACACTTTAAAGAAGCCCTTCTCTGAGCAAAAACTTCAAAATTAATTAAATTTTATTTATTATCACAATAAATTTGCGAAGAAATTATGTATTGCGTGATTATCAGCGTTTATATACCAGCGTTCAAAGGTCTTTAAAGGAGAAAATCTCTACTAATATTCCTCTTAGCGTCTGCTGTGTCTGCGAGACGAGTTTCACAACCGATAAAGTAGATCACAGCTTATAATAAGTATGTCTTTTAAATTGATTGCCTTCAATTACAATTGAATACGAACTACAGTACTCTCGAGCGCGTTCTTTTATTTTTTCTGTGAATTTACTCTTGTTGAGTTTTTAACTGTCTTTTTAATGTCGTGAAATCCGTTTTTTTATTGTGCTCCTTGATTATACTTGTTATACATATTTGTTAATATTCTTCTCTTGATATTCTTATTTAGATTGAGTATTATTTATTCATTACATATACACGTATATAAAAAATTTAATAAGTAAACATTAATAAGTAATTTAATGCAGAGATAAGAGAATTGACAGCGACGGATGAAACGGTTTTGTTGCCATTTATACCGTAACATCATATATTTTGCTTTTAAACAAAGACGATAATTGATGATAGTTTTATAAATTTATTATAAAATTTCTGATCGACTGCAAGAACTGCAGGAAATTTCTTGCAGCATTGCAGTCAGGTGATACTACGAAAGACCGCCAGATGGCAAAGAAAGCTTCTTCCAGATCCTTGCTTCGTGATTCTATCTTGCTCCTAATATACGGTATCAATTATTGAGCCAATAATTTATAGTTTTCTGAAAATTATTATATTTTTTTAGACAACGTTAAATTAAACAAAAGTGATATTATCTAATTAAATAAACTAGATTGAAGAAATATGATTTTGTTTAGATCTACCTGTTAATAAGTTAAAATTTGAAGCTTATAAATAAAAAAAATCTTTTGCTCTTGATCAGTCAAGTAAAAATGACAAAAATAATGCATACATCTTAAAATGTATTATCAAATATTTATTCGCGATTCGTTGGGATAGAGTGACGAAGGTTGGGCAAGGAGGAATGTGCAAAATGAAGAACAAAACTTAGAAAGAAAAAAACTATGTCCAATCAGAATGAGAGCCCAAGCAGTGCATTGAACCACATGGTGGAAACCAGAGGAGTCAAAACCACCAGAGCAATAAAGAATGAATGCTGGTTTAGCAAGAGTGCAGATTTTGGGTGCAATGGCCCCTTCGCGTTCCTTCTTCATTGGCTTACTCGATGCTATAGTTATGCTTCCCTAAATCTTTCTTCGAAGTTCTGTTAATTTCTTCGTTTTTCATTTAGAATTTATAGAGCGGATGTATTTTTTATCATTCGTTCTGCGTTCTGTTGATGGCTAGCCGTACATACATAGCATACTGTCTTGCTTACATTTCTTCTTATATTTGCACGGAGCACTACACAAAACACATGTGAAATACAAATACTTAACAACAGTTAACGATAATTAATCTTTGACAAGACGATAAACAGATAAATTGGTGTTTGTCGATAATCCGCTCAGATTTGAAGACATTAAAGGTGACACTTGTCACAAAATGGAGTATCTTTTAAAGATAACCAGTTGTTGTAAATGCTATTTTAAAAAGATATTTAGACCTATTTGGGATATCCATGTGGTCCTAACACACCTTCCCCACCTTAGAGCTTGCCCATTCATACATGGTGGCTTTCTTCACGCCCCCACCATATTCGACACGCGCCCTTCCGCGCTATAAGCTTAAAGGCCCTGACTTTTACGATTCTGTTCAAGTGGTCATAAAACCGAAGTTTATTGCCGTCATGATTTTCAAGCAAACGGGCTGCCACCTGTCGGAGTCTCGCAAAAGCGAAAACTGCATCAGGTTTCTTCATCAGCGTGGCCATCAAATTAAGGGCTTAATGAATTTTTTACGTAATTTATGTGCTTATTCAGTAGAGCTGTTAATAATACATATACTGAACAGATAACGTTGAAGTTCAGTGTATTATACATTCTTTTATGTATATTTATATTTATTGATTACATATAACTATTTTAATGACAAAATGCATACGTTGTGTTTAGATAGGTTTTTTTATATAACTAATTCTATTTTTTTTTAATTTATTACATAAAATTCGTAAAATGTTACTTTGGAAATTATTTAAACATATTGCAAATGATGTTTTTTTTATTGTACGTATAAGTATTTAAAATGTTCTTTTGTACGAAATTAAATTTGATTCAAATAAAAGAAAATTTTAGATATCTTACATTTCTACATATGTTTTTCATGAAGAATGCAGAGGACATTAATGTATCTTAAGCACTTAGAATAGCGAGAATGAGACAAGAGCGTGTAAGCAAATAACTAGGGTCAGTCCCGGCGAGCAGCTTATGATGAGCATTACTCGGCTCGTTACGGAATAATTTACGAGGTGCGAATCGCGGGGACGATAATCCAGCGACATTTACATCCCAATAAACACTCCCGATACTAGTAAGACCGCGCGCCCGTAAAGTTGCTCGTTTGACTACTAACTTTGCGGAGTTTCTTTTTTTAATGACATTTTAATTATGCAAACGTCGCCTAATTACTTTATAAACCTAATAAGTAACATGTTTATGATATGATTTTTTATTATTATTCAGTATTTCTATATTTGTGTTCACGTCAATAATAAGAATACTAAGAATAATAAGAATACTTTGTTTCGCTCTTACATTTGTTTCTTTTCTTTATATATAATTTGTCGATCAGTCTACAGTGGGATTTACGACGTCGTTCTTGTAATAACGATAATCGCAAGGTAGCTCGTTGATGTTGGTCGTTTGAATGTCTGAATGGATCTGGCGAGGTTAGTTCGCTACTAGCCTCAAAGGTGGCAGTGCACGTATCCCCACGAGCGGGCATTGGGGAGAGAAAGAGAAAGCAGAAACATTGCATGACGCGCGCGTGCCGTGCCAGGTCCTCTACCTTTCTTCCTCTCTCCACACGCTACGGATAGCGTGTCTGTATCCATACGATACCCGGCACGTTTCGGTGGTGGGAGTCCGTGGGGCGGTGCCTAGCCGCTCATGGGCGTCGTTCCGACTTGGAACTACTTTCGCACGGCGTAGGAACTTTCATGCCATACTAGCGCGGTATTCGTGACGAATTCAATTCTGATTGGTCCTTAAGTATAACCTCCTCCCTTAGCGGCACGTTCTCCCTCTTTGCCTCTATCGCGACGCTTGTGCTCCGCTTCGTCTCGCTCTTAGCTGTTGCAATTGCGCATAACGTTCTTTCTTTTCCACTTTACTTCTCTCTTCCCCACCTTCTTATCCGCTTCTGTTCGTGTCTTCGCGTGTTCTTATCCCTTTCTATTTCCTATCTCGTCCCTTCTCTTTCTTTCGCGACGCGCGACGAATAGTTCTTTCCTTTTTTTTCTTTATACCGTCTTATCTGCTCGCGCGCGCCTCAAATGTGACGCGCACGGCGAGCGAGTACGAATTTAATCTGGCGGTACTGTCGTTGAGTTACTAGAATGCTCGATAGGGAGCGCTGAGGAATCATACCGTGAGAAAGAGAGAGAGGATTAATCGAATAGAAGAGAGAGAACGAATATCGTGAAGAGGTGGAGCGAGACAGAATCAAAGGGTGAAAGCAATTGTAGGGGGGAATATTGGGGGTGGAAGAGGGGAACAACAACGACGAGCGAGAGAACGCGGTTATCGCACCGGGAGGGGGATACGGTGTGCGAGAAACAAGGAGGGAAGTAGGTGCTGCTCCGTTAGGACGTAGTACTCCGGAGGAAGAGTATGCGCGAGAGAGAAGCGGCAACGGAACAGGAGTGACCGAGACGGAACAAGAGTGAGTGCGAGGAGGAACGATCGCCTGGCGAAACGGAGAAGGAAAATCTGGGGAGAGCGTGAGAGAAGTCGACTATGAAGAAGAGAGACAAAACGAGGTGAATAAGCGAGCAAGAGACGGACGACGGTACAGAGTGGCGGTACACGGGGCGCGAGAAAAGCGGTAGTGTGCCGTGGACCACCGCACTGGCATACAGTGATTCGTTACGATCTCCATCGTAGTCTGACTCGTACTCGAACCCTCACAGTCATCAGCGGAGTCACAATACGACAAGTGCTAGTGCAGTGTGCAGACTTGCAAAATCACTTCTTGATTTCATATGGTAGAGATCGTTTGACTTGTTAAAAGACTTTGACAGATCGCGAATTATATATTTTAAAATAGAAAAAAAAAGAAGAACATTCTTTTTCGTAAGGGTGGTTGTCGCGTGCCGGCTGACCAAACCGTCATCGGGCGCGCACGCGGTAGAGAGACCCACAGGCAATTTTATAGCCTGTCTTATTACCTTAAGTTTATTACATCGTAACGGTTTAACGATCATCGTCTGCTTCATAGTCCAGACCACCGGTTTATGCTTCGCCTATAACGGCAAGCATAACAAGACTATAAAAGCTCCCGCTGCTATCATGGAACCCATTCACACTCCTACGGCCTACTGACATTGACACTTTGGGTAACCGGTTATACCTGCCGATGACTTTTATGACCTCTTAAAACGTTCCAATGCTCAGTTATTTGTACCTCGTCTATACGTTGTCATCTGTCACTCATCATTATTCGCATCAAGCAAGATTAATTGACTTCTGTTTAGTTCGAAGAAGTTAGAGTTAATATTTTACAAGATTATATCTTATTAAGTTGAAGTACGGAATCAGTGACATTAGTCGCGCGCACTTCATGTAACTGCCGAGGCGCTGCCTGATCTGACTGTCGTTGTCACTCTTTTTTTTGAGTGCCGGTGTTTAGTGCAAGTGATTCAAGATACCCGGGATAATGAACTCGTACTTTGAGCAGACTGCGGGCGGCTTCTATGGAAGCCACCATCATCAAGCAGGAGCGGCGAGTCAACATCATGATCCGGCTACTGCAGCAGCGTATCGAAGTTTTCCCCTTGGATTGGGTATGTCACCATACGCCTCGACGCAGCATCATCACCACACATCGTCGTCACTAGGAATACATCCAGGTAGTGGAAGCAATACAAGACCACCTCAGGATTCGCCGTATGATGCGAGCGTTGCGACGGCCTGCAAGCTTTACTCGACAACACCTGAAGCAACCGGTCATACCACGTCCTCGTATTCAACAACAGCGACGAAAGATTGTAAGCAGCAAGATCAAACGTCAACTCATCAGAACGGCTATGCCGCGGTAATGGCAGCAGCAGCGGTCAAGGACGTTTGGCAGTCAGCGACCTCGGGAGCAAACAGCCAGAGTAATTCGGTCGTACGCCCTTCCGCGTGTACTCCCGAGAGTACAAGGGTTAGTAGTTACGGAGGACTCGTAGGTGGTGATCCGGCATCGAGTCCTAACAGTTCCTCAAGGTCCCTCACGTCGTGGAACACCTGCAGTTTAAATTCGTCTGCGAGTCAACCGGTCGCCACGCAACTGCATCAGCAACCCACCACCAACCATACCTTCTACCCCTGGATGGCTATAGCAGGTGAGTTTGCATTCATAAATGCTCTCTCTTATACGACTATTATCATAACAGCCGCGATGAAATATAGGAGTCGCTATGGTTAGGGGAAACGTGGGGAACGAAGACCACGTGCTCGGAAAGGCGTGGTGGATCAAACTTGCCTGTCTGGTTATACCGGACTAAATTGTTAAAATTGCTTCCACACGATCAAATTACCCTAGAAAGTTGCGCGCGGAACGAGATTATAAAAAAGAAAGTATTATGAAAGTAGTATGAATAAATATTCCGATGAAATATTTTATATCGCATTCGCGCGAATAACACGAAGTTATTTTGTCATCTCTTTGTAAAAAAAAGAATAAATAAAATAGCGAAAGACGCAGATATGTTTCGCTCGTCGAATGTAGCTTATCATAATACTATTGTCAAACGCAGTGAAATTTTTCGCAAAATCTATTTGCGAATCGTTTTGAAATACGACATGTCCGTCATAAAAACCCGATATGTCAGATTTACAATCGTTGACCGTCTAAACCCGTAGCATTGCTTTGTGGCAAAATAGTATACGAGAACAAAAAATATATTTACAAAAAGTTTGATCGTAAATAAATATGACGTGTACAAACAACGTGTACAACTTCGTGTTTGGAGAATTTATATATGCTTGTATAATAATATATATCAAAATTTTTTTAAATAAAAAACTGGCGAACAATCTTATTAGTCGAACATAAAGTATCATGTAATGAGACACTAATGACTGTGAGAAATAAATGTGCGCTCATGATCACTGCGGTGAATTCTTAAGATCTTTTTATTTCGATGTTTTTGCACGTAATATAAATTTTATGAGGTTTTTTTTTTATTTTTATGTGTGTGTTATGTTATTAACGCCCGCGGCGCTATGTCGCGGAAAATCGGCTGTGTATCTTGGCAAAATTATGTCTGGTAGATAGGTAGAATGGAGTCAAGTGCGTGTAAAATCGTTGGGCACGCTGAGTATAATGGGGAAGTCCAATTGGGGGTTCAAGTGCCTTCCCCACTGTACTCACCCCACCGGAACCCCGAATTCCGGTAGTCAGCTGTTTCTAGCGATGTCTTCGTCCTTCTCATTGCGAGAGGGATATTCTCGAATAACCTTCTGCTTTGCCGTTGCTTTAGATACGTAATCATCAATCCTTCGTAGGTTCTCTTCTGCCGCCACTTTTATTCGATCTGCTTCCTTTACTATGGCTCAGCTGAGATCTCCCCAGCTAGCAGTTCTTTCTTGCTATCCTTTTTCTTTGCTCTAGGTTGCCTCTAGGTTCTTCCTTCATTTTTTATGGCGGGAATTTGCTCCTCGCGTTCTTCGGACCGGTTTAAGGGTCACCTATTTTTTTTTCTTCATTTTTGACCGTAAGAAATTTTATGGATGCAGGAGAAAGAATCACAGTGTTTTTTTAAGAGGGCCATTAGATACTATTCTATAAATTTTTTATAGTCCACAAAACAGTGTCTACAAAAACGCGCGCGTGTCTTTTCGTAAAGGAAGTGATAACTTAAATGGCAATTTAGCTTTATTATTTTATTTATTCATTCAACTTGCCGTTCCTGAATATAAAAACCTGCTTCTTATTCAAATCATTCGATCAATTGAATATTTTGAGTCATTGATTGGATTGCAAATGACCTCGATGATACATGGAATGCGATGTTCGTAGGAGGAATCGCAGGAATGGGAAAAGGCAATTGATCGACCGCACATACTCGCATAACAGGTTCTATGTACTCGCGGATTGAAAGTCGTTGACTTATTTCATGCTGGTTTTTTTCAGTGTTATTATTGACTCGAGCATATAAGAAAAATGTATCAGTATAGAATTACAAATAATTTTGTTTTAATTTTAAAATAAAATGTGGTTATAAACAAAAAGAATTGCCAGTTTATCTACTAAAAATTACTGTGAAATTACTATATGATATAAATAACATAAATTTATTTACAACAAGATTTACATGCAAGATTTTTTTTTTATCATATGATATGACAAACATGATTTTGTTTCACGATAGATTTAAGTAACTTATTGAGAATCTCTCAAAAATATGCATGATGTGAAACGCGTGTGTATAATCACACGATTAATTTAAAATAACTTAACTTTCAACTGATTAAAATAACTTATTCTACGATGATAATTTATACGTGTGCGCGTGCGTGCGAGAGATCATAAGTCTTATCATTTCGTTATTGCAAAACGATAAAAATTTATGTATAACTAGGTGTGCTTATTGTCTCTATTCGTTTCTTAAATACTTATCGGCAACGCTAATTATATAGCTGGAGCGCATGCCAACATAAATTGCTGTCTTACTGTCGCTTAATTTATTACATTTCTAATCTTATCTCTGTGCATTGGAAGTGTGTTATAACCGATCGCGCGAGCGATTATCTGTTTAATTCACATAATCGTGAAAGTATGGCGCCCATGTCCTTACTTTATGATACACGGAGAAGGAGGGAGAGGAATGGAGAGGCGAAGGAATGAAGAAAGAGAGAAAGAAAGCTTGTCATTTAAGAACATTTTGTAAATTACTTGTAAGAAGATATATATTTTTTTTATTGCTACATATTTCGTTGAATCTTACAATAAGCAAACAATGCTTAAATCAAATACATAAATTATCGAAGAAGTTTTCTAATATAATTCGGAGTTTTCTATCACTCTTCTAAATAGAGAGCTCGCGAGTCTCATCAATAGCAATGAAAAATATATCTTTCTCTATAGAGCCGGATCACTTTCTCAGGATACACACCCAAACGCAATATTTATCACTCCTCATTGAGGGGTGACTGCGTCTACAGGGTAATTAGAGGGCGCGACGATAGAGACTGGGGTGCTATTTAGGCGTCTCTTCATTCAAGTCTATTGAGAGAGAATGTCTTTTAACGGCGTAGGTCTGAAAAATGGCCCTTTTTAAAGCTACATTAGGAGTTGCACGATAACCTGAGCCGCGAATATTAATCGAGATAAACAAGTTCAAGACTCATACTCGGCAATAATAGCTCTGTAGCTTCTGTTGTGAAAGAGAGTTTGCGTTCTTTATGTATTTTTGAGAAATATTATATGCATAAATATATAAATATTAATAATCATATTTGCAATTTTAAATTTTATAACAAAACGTGTAACAGAAATCTGTATTTAAAGAGAAAAATAAGTTACAACATATCGTAATAGATTTGAAATTGTGATAGAGAAAAACTAATATTGAAATAGTTAAGTTAACCATTTCATTCAGTTGTGCGCGATACGCGGCTAGAGAGATATTCACCGAACCTTGAACTCATCTGCCGGATTCCCGCGTAAAAGCCACGTGGTTGCTTGCATCGTTTCCCGAGTTGGAAAGGAGTGCTACTTTCTACAATACGACGGTTGCGAGTAGGTGTTACGTACCTCGGGGAGCAACCTCGTTCAATATAAAGCAGCTAGGAACAACGCTGTAACCGTAACTTTGACGTTTACGACAACGAAATCGTGGCTCGGCTCGTTTATCCCTCCTTCTCGTGAACCCCCACGCTCGCTGCTATGGCCGTTTGCGAGACTTTGTCGGCAATACAGCTCTCCACTCTCGTATCGACGAAAATCAGCTCCGATCTTCGCCGTGTGTTGCAAGGGTTCCTTTTTGCGAACACAAACATACCGAAGTCCTGCACAAATTCAAGTTTCTTTTCTTTCATTTGAATTTTTTTTTATTAACATCGTCTTGTCAATTACAAGATGCAAAAAATATATATTTATTGCCTTTATTTGTTTAAACAAACATGCAAATTTACTTTTGCAAATAATACGGAGCAAAGAAAGTTCCTCCATTTGTCAGTGGAAGCAAAAATACTTTATTATACGCATCACATTCGACACGTTCGCACCTGTGCAATTAAGATCAAAAGTGATTAAACGGAAGAAGGGAGGGAAATGCGATTAAAAAAAGAGAGCGAGCTTCGGTAAAGTCTTATCTTTGCATAACAGCACGTATTTTAAAATCAATTTTTGCGTACTCTATTAAAAGATTATATGACAGATATGCGTCGATATAGGCGTGCATGTTGTGCACCGGTGATCAAGTGGTTCTCGACCGTGTATAAAGGTGTATAAAGGTGTACGAAAGACTCGGGCATGTGTGTAGCGCAGACACTCACACTGTAGTGTCGCGACCTAAAGAGGCAGACCAACTGAGTACGTTCATCGTATACGGGGAGAGTATCCTTTCCGTGTGTTGCCCCGTTGGCCCGGATGAAACATGACGTACGAGCCTCTCCGTATGACTTACTACGCCCTTTTTCCCTTCTCCACGCCCGCCGCACCTTTGTACTGCTCAATCGAAAAACATCGGAGTCTTCTAAAAAAATATATGAGTTCTTTTATATTTTGCAATGAACTGTATGTGTGTGTAATAACGAATACTAGAAATATCTATTATAAGGTTGAGACAGAAAGAAAACAAACAAAAGGCATTAAATTTATTTATTTTTTTGTCGTTCAGTAATATATTATTCGATGTACGGCACATGTTTACGATATATTGTATCTTGCACCGTTTCAAAAAAACACATAAAATTTTTTACAGACAGACGCAACACAATAGATAGCTAGGTAAAGGTAGCCTGTAGGTAAAGTTATTGTCTCCTCTGGTGTCATGTACCGTTAATTTTCTTCCGCAAGTTGTTTATCGTCGTGCGCTTATTTGTGGATGTCTTTCTATAAATTTAAGAAGTATAATAAATTTCAGAAGCGTAACACAAATCAAAAAAAGAAAAAAAAAAAAAAAAAAAAAAAACTTATAAAAACTCTAAATTTGTGGGTGATGTATGATTTAGTTGTGAGATAATAAATAACGCGAATACTTTGTTATCACATTAAAGATGTTTGCAATTTACGATAAAGTAATGTGTAATCTAATTACAGACATGATTGTTCAGCAACTTGTTATACAATCGTAATAATATTTTTCTTGCTATTTTTTAAATAAAAAATTCAGTCTTGTAAATTATTAGAAGATTACATATAATTAAAATACGCAAAAATAGAAAACTGAGACGTCACGAGGCGTCATCTGCGATTAGCAGGAACACAACAATTTTCATAATCATCGCGATGGCATACCACCATCGGCGGAGCAAGAAAAATAAACGTCATACAGTCAAGCAAAGATAGATAGACGTTATAGTTTGAAGTCTAACGTCGGGCGCCATCAGCTCAAACGTGCGCACAGATATCGAGTACCTATATCGTGAATACCTTTCGCATTTTAATTTAAGCATCGCCGTGCGACCAATCACGTTATTCGCGGTCGACTTAAGGTATAATCTTTGATCGATCGTATCGCTCGCATCCTGTCCCACGTCTCGCTTCTTCCTTTCGTAACTAGTAATTTTAACCCGCATGGTGCTTCTTGAAGGACTTCAGCAAGCTCGTTATTATTGTTTTTATTATTAAATTAAGTTTTATTAAGTTTTTCTATGTTTTTTACATAATAATAAAATAATTACACAATAGAACCGGGAGACACAAAATGCACGATCAAACTGAACTTTTTTCAGAAGAAAAAAGAAGAAATCTTAAGATTTCAACATCATCCAACAACATTTCTCGTTCAATTTCCGACGATCGAAGATAATTTGAACAAGTTCAAAACATTCAAACGGCAATATTTATCGCAAGTGTCGTATAAAATGTCGTTTCCTTTTTTTCGTTGACTTTCTTTTTTTTTTTTTTATTCGATCGATATGTTCGTTCCGTTCTTCCGCGCTGAAATATTTTTTGACGAAGAAACATAATTGTCGAGATACACACTAGTGTAACCGTCGTAAGAGGAATTACATACGTATCCCTCTTGTCTGCAAATTATGATGAAAAAAAAAAAAGCGTAGACACGTGAGCATAAGCGTAACGCGCGCGAGGCGCCGAGGCGCTGATCGCTACGTCGCGCCGCCAGCGTAGCGGCTGCCTGCCTGGGTTCTCAATTTGATGAACGAGCTGTTCGCATGTACAGCCCGTACGCTAGTCTGACTTTATATACCAACAACAGCAGTACGCTACCAGGCCGTTTTGCAAATCTCATGCCGTAGAAATTTATTGTTAGCGGTCGATATTAATCCTCGTACATTGTCACCGTCAAGGCTCGTTTCGAACAGTTAACTAGCAACAGTTAACTAGGACTAGGTCTTTGTACTGTTATTCATTAAAATAACATCTGGTTTTTTTGCTAATTTTGTTATTGTAATTTCGAATACTTATCTTAAATGTTTCTCTATTTTTAGCACATTGAGGTTTTCAAATATTCAGTCAGAGCTTGAAAATATTCAGTCAGCTTTGAAAATATGGGGACTGTCATTATCAGATATTAGCATGCAGGGAACCTAACATTTACACGGTGTGGTTTTCTCTCCATATATAAACCATTTACATGTCTATATATATATATATATATATATATTTTGTTCAATTAGTTGCTTCAAAGTTCGTTACTTTTTTGTAGGTATGAAAAACTTGTTTAGTTGCTCGACGATCGAAATGAGTACACCGCCAAGACAAAGGCGGTGGCTTGGCTATGGTTGCTGCAAGAAAAGATGAGTACACGGCGAAATAATTGAATCGAGAAACATTCTTGAGCACGTTTTTCACGGTTCTTGCTTGTCGATTATGGATAAAAATATCACGTACTTACTCAAGTGGATATTCACAGTGGAAACATCAGAATTTGCACGTAATCAAAAACTTACACGTGTGTTTCCAGTTGTGACTTTTTTTTTTTTAATGATATAACAGCGCAAAGCAAAATTTTTTGACATAATTATCATTTTGCACATTAATTAAAAACTTTTGTTTAAATCTTCGCGATTGACACATGACGCTCCATCTTTTTATATATATATATATATATATATATAAAATTATTATTATTATATATATATACGGCTCTTATGACCGTATCAATATATTTATTATTATTATTATTATTATCGCAATGCTAGTAGAAAGAATTATTGAGAAGGTCGTTCGATTTATAAGGCGCTCCCAAATTTCGAGCTGTCGATAATAGCACGAAACATATTCTCGAGGCGATTCATTTCTTTCACTTCTTATTTTCTTTCATCTCACGTACGTAATGCTATCCGCGGAGTAGACACACTTGACGCGTCAATATTCAATTAATACACACCAATGTATCAGGTTCGTTGATATTACCGATAGTCTTCCACGTCCATAACTCACATAGTGTTTTTTGTACTGACAACTTGCCCTCGCCGTTCTTCTCGTCTGCCCCGATGGGCGGCCATTATGGACAGCACCTGCCACTCTGGCTGCGACCTGACCACAATGCCTTTATGAATTCCTTCATCACTGGAACAACATTCTTGCCGCGGTTTTCTTACCACTGTTATTTAACAAATACAAAAAATTTATCAACAGGCTGTGATATTCGTAAAGTAATTTATTTTCTTTTTTTTTATTGTTGTAATAAAAATTATTAAAAAAATAATAGTATATAACTTTTACAACACGCATTAGGCAATCTGACACGTTTGAAATGTAACAACATTTTTATAACGCGAAAATTTCATGTAATTTTTACATGTGGATATTAACGAAGACTAACTCTACGAAATAACCCGTAAAATTATCGAACAAACTTCGGTAACATATTAAAAGATACATGTCGCAAGTCAAGAAAGATATATGGAATAGTAGGCAAAAGGACTTTCGGAATTAAGAAGTTTTCGGTGTAACACAACTGCCAAGCGATTCTTTTGAAAGGTCGGAAAGTTGTAGACAGGTAAATTATGTTCAGCTTTCTCTACCTATTTGTGTTTCTTCCTATTGTGTCCAATAGCTGTTCGGTAAACGCCGAGCATGTTTAACCTCGGTTTTTGACTTCCTTAAACATTGTATTTTTATACTTTTAGATAACTTGTAATATATATTTGCATAAATTATCGGACTAAATACACGCTGACAAGTACTTAACTCGTTGGAAAATAAAATTGTTAAATTGAACGATTGGTAAAAGAAAGTGATAGTTTGACGTCGATAAACACTATACAAATGAGTTATCTGCGAAATGTTTCGAGATTCTAATCTAGCGGTGCTTTTTGTGCTAATGAAAATGTACGATGCGCGGGCGTTTGTAGTGAAATTACGTATTCGTCACGTGCGTCTATTTTATCAGTATGCGTAGAGAGCATTAAAGAGAGACGGAGAGAAGAGACGCAGCTATAGTCGGCAACATTGTGTAGCGATTAAGCGTCCGAGTTGAGCATTATGTAACTCAACGATGTCACGTTGCGCGACAGCCATGCATATGCTCGCGCGCACGCACACACACGCGTGTAAAAGTTATGACGTATTGCCACCGCGACATATTTATTAAATGCTACGAACGATATTAGGCTGGCGTGAACGGACATTACGAGGCCTCAAGTACGGGCTGAGCGTTTGTTGTGCGCCATTAGGTCCGATAATTTACGGCTACCGCGGTTGTCCGGAGCTGATCTCCGTACGCCTCCGCGTTTTTGCATGTCTTTGTTTCTGTCCTTTGTCCTGTCACTCGACACGATATCTAGTTCGATGATCTAGAGCCACGGGATTACTTTTGTCGCAGTAAATTGGATACACATGTATAAGTCATGATGTTATTTTTTTATTGTTAACGGTTGTTATGTGCAAAACATCGGTGTGCGTTATATTAACCGCGCGCGTTGTATTCTATGTAACAATTGTGTTCGTAAGACGCGATTTTCTTTTTTTTTTTTTTTTTTCCCGAGACAGATCATGGAGATCAATTTGTAGAGTCTTTACACGTATACATCTTATCCGGAAGAGAATCAACGGCATTATAGCTCGTTACAAAAGAGTTACCTATGAAGATATGTACGCGCACGATTTATTAGGAACGGGCGATATAGCAACCGCACATACGATCGAACTTTTAATTTAAGGAGCAGGTTTTCTCTAGGAATGTTCGCAGTTGTTTGGTTGATTTATAAGCCAGTTAAAAGTGGTTTTGCATCGCGAGCGCAATATATTGCAGTAGGTACTGGATGCATTTTATAACGGAGTATATAAATAATCATGTTTTCGAAACTACTTTTCTACTTTACTTCCAGAGTCTTACAACAGAAGATTCAGATATATAGTAATCTGTATTCAATAAATTAAAAAATTCGTTTTTATCATTTTTATGTCTTCAAATAAAAGGAAAAACATTGCATCTCACTCACGACTGATTGAGAATCTGTAAATTAGAGATTATAATGTGAGTGGGTTTGTAAAATTGTAAATAGCGATGTAGATTTCACTAATGTATTCTTATTTATGCTAATTTTATTTAAACAGTTTTTTTTTTTTTTTAAGTTAAAACAATTAGAAGTGTTGTAATCGCGCGAATAACGCGATAAATGTATCGGAAATTTACGTAAGATTTTGGATATTACTTTTTTCACCTTCAGAAAAGAAATAAAACTGGCCGGGACTGGCGCGTCGGGCACGTTCGTCCTTCAAATACTATCATCTTACACGAGAAGAGAATCGTAGGCACGAAACGGCTGTGGAAAAGAGAACCGTTAGGTTTTTTTTTTACCGAAAAAGTCATAAAACGTGCCGCCGCGATCGATGACAATGAACACAACTGTTACTTTCTACCTTCTCCAGACCTACCTCAGATCCATTTAAGCTCTCGCCCCTGTCTAAGATCTCGCCAGTCTAACTCAATCCGTCGTCGATGTCTCATCGATCGCTCTTGCCTTCTTACGAGGAATGTAGTAGCCGTGAAGTCGATATATCACGGCGTCTATCAACGGATTGTGTCAGCATGTTCAGATTACATCTGTGCGTTCGCGATGAAGTAGTCGAGAGTGCGCATCAAGAAAGTCATTAATAACAGCCGGTTTATATACGTTATCTTAAACGAAGTGAAATTATTACGTCTGCTTCTCTCTTATGTAAAGCAAAAAAAGAAGAAAAAACTGTTTTGCTTCACAAATCAACTCAAATTGCTCAATTAATTTTTTTCTTTTTCGTATTTGCGAAATCTCGCGCTATTAAAATAAACAACCTAACAACATTCAGCTCTTAAAGGTGCTATTAAACGACTAATTAATTAAAATTCGATCGGCGAAAAAAAAAAAAAAAAGAACAAGGATGTCTGATACATGAATATTTGTCACGCGAGAGAGCCAAGTTGTCACGGTTGAATCGAGCGCCGAGATCCTGGGACAGTATCGATGCGAATGCATTTGCGCTCCGCCTACGAAGATTTATGACGACGCAACCTGGCATGCGAGTGCAGTTAGAAGCGCGCCAGTCAGCACATGCGCGCGCGGGAGAAGCGAACCGCAAAAACGGGTTTTACAAATGCGATCCAAATCGACGCGGAGCCAACAGTGTGCCGGAGCCCTGTAGTGTGATAATCAGTATCGTTCATCAGCTTTGTTCGGCTTTTATACACGAATTCTCGTTCCTCCGCGAGCCCCGCGAGCGTCGCGAATCAAGCCTTACATAACCGGGGGTGGGTGGTCTGCGGACTCGGGGAAACACCTCTTTCAGCTCCCACCACCACGCAAACCTGCAGGATAATCAACCTGCCCGGTAGAAGAGTATCCTTCCAGACCCCGCGATGTATCTTCCAAGTAGCAATTTTCTCTTTTGGTACTTATCTCCGTTTGATAAAAATTAAAAACGACGCGCACGATTAAATCACCTCCCTGCACGAGTCGGCTCAACATGCGCCTTGGACACGCGATTTTTTATCTATCGCTTTCGTTAGCAGACGTATCTCTGATCGTTCGTACAACACGCATTTTATTTCTGCGTTCTCATACGTCTTGGATTTATTAAAAAAAAAAAAAAAAAAAGCAACCGTTCATATGTTTCACAAAAAGTATTCGTTTCTCGCGGATTAAATACGAACCGCTTGAGTATTACATTCCCTGCCGACGGAACTCGATTATCAAGTTTCGAGAATACTTTTACCTAGACTGAAAATAAATAGGATGATATGCGCGCCCGCTTATGCTCGCCACACGAGGTGAATTTCATTTTTTGCGACCTATTTTCGATTTCAATGTGTGGCGCCGCGCCGGTATAAGTTCAGATATCACGCAAGAAAGCTCTCCCCGCGCGCGTGTATCCTGTAATTTCCCCATATCGATGCGTCCGTATACAACGACTGTATATATAACCGCGCGATATAATATGCGAATACCGTGTTGCCCTATGCCGCATCATCGTGCATCGAAATTGGTATTCAGACTGTCGATCGCTCATTACTTACTCTTCGTAACTAAAATTATATCTCTCACGTTTTCTCTCTCCCGGCTATTCGCGGTGGCCCGAATATACGTGTGTATATGCACACGGAGATAGGAGCTTGAGCATCCCGCGATGCGCTTCACGTTCGTGAGCGCATATGTACGCTTCCTGACACGCATATGTCTGCCGGGTATCCCAAAACGTTTCGACTGTTTGCGACTTCACAACAGTGTTGTGATAATAACAAGATCACAAACTGGTTCGGTGCACGGTTTCCCTTCTTCCCGCCCCCGGGGGAATACCGGTCATACCCTATACCCGTCCGAAATCTTCTCTCGCGGAGAAGAGATTGAACACAGAGCTAAACACCAATTTACCGGTGAAACCTTGAAATTTGCGAAACAAAATTGCCGATTTCGGTATTACAATGTGTTTTGAACGCTGCGGAGATTCCGTGATTCTCTCCTTCTGGGCACTTTCTCCTCGCTAAGCTTCTTTGTGTGAATTTCGAGTAAAGCTTCACAGATCAATTCTTTCTTTTGTTTTTTTGATGTCCTTGCCTCGGTACCTAACCACTAACCTTTCCGCTAACTCTTCTCGTGCGTATTATTATCCGTTCTTTTTTGTTTTATATCTTCTTCTTTCTTCATTACCCTTTTGTGTATTCGGTATTCTCGTTTTCTTTTGGTCGCAAGATACGCTACTATTTAGTCTTTCTTGTATCCTCTTTGTTTTTTACACATTGCCACTCTGTTTTACTGTCTCCTTTCTCCTGCGTGCACTTCTCCACACTTATTATCTTCTCGTCTCCATTTTGTTTTTGTATTCGTCAATTCCGCAGTTTCTTTCTTTTTTTTTTTTTTTACGACACGGCCAATCCTTCCTCTGCTGTATTGTATTTTCGCATCCCGGTCTCTTCCTCCTACCAACCGCGGTTTCTCTCCCTCCCATTGCCACTTTTTATTTCTTTCTCTCTGCCGCGCACCAAGCATCCTCTACCTACCGCGCGTATCTGTATGAGGGAATCGAATCTTGGGTGCTACGGAAAACACAATGTGCAGAGAGAAAGAGAGAGAGAGAGAGAGAGAGGGAGGGAGAGAGAGAGAAAGAGAGAGAAAAAACGAGAGAGAGGCGGAATGTAAACCAGTTATGCCGTGTATACCCTTTGGTTAAACCAAAACTGAGTGGTTTTATAGCACCGATCTGTCTTGCCGTGTTATAACGAGTTCGTGACTCGACATAATATGATAACCCCTCTCCAAAAGCGTTGGACTCTCTTGTGGAGAATCGCGGGAGCGCGCTAGAAGAGAGACGGTAGAAGAGAGAACTCGGGGAGTAATAAAGAGTGCGTGGCGGAAGAAACGACAAACTGCCGACAGTGACTCTTCTTCATCGTACGTATAGGTGAAGAGAAACGGGTGATGGTGAAACAGCGTTTCGCGCGTGTGAGATTCCTCGCGTTTTGGGGGTTGATGTCGGTCGGATCCGTGCGCCAAGTTTCTAATACATCGAACTAATCGAATTTATGGCCTCTCTCAGCCTCTACACAGAGGTACAAGCGAATCTCTCGTCGGTTATATGTATGAGGAGATATTATCATTATAATCTAAATTAAAGGCATTATAAATTAATAGCTAATGATAAGTATCTTAATATATTGCATTCGCGCAAGGTTTACGGAAATTGCTACAAGAAATGGGAGGATGAGGGATGTGGGCAATAAGGAATGCATAACGGAAAGAGAGAGGGCAAACCGCCAACAGTGGCTCTTCTTCGGTCGTCATCGAGACCGAGAGATTCGAAAGGAATAATATCTTCTTTAGCGGACCACGTTTATAAAACAAAACTGCAGCTTTCTCTTTATAACGTTAACATTAAATCTTACCTGTAATAGACGAAATTACTACGTGATGTAAGTGAATATCTTCTCTCTGGTACTTAATTGCAGCGACATGTGTTCATTTGTCACATGTAACATCTTGATTTCGAGAATGCTCTTTTTACACATTTGCATTATTTATTATTTCATTTTGTGATTACATATATATTTTTCGAGGAACTAAAAATTGCTAGAAGTAATTATTAAAATGTTTGAATATGTAATAAAAGCAATATTCCACGGTATTATTGAATAATGATGAGGCAGCTCGGGCAGCCTTGTCGAGTCCTTTTCCACGGGTCTTTATCTTACGGAATCTTGCATCGATGCATGCGCTATATAGTCCTTATAACATGAGAATGTCCAAGCAACACTCTTGATGACAATAATGACGATCATTATAGTAACAACACCAACGATAATAATATATTATTTATCGCGAAAAAAATCCCCGTTTCAAGATGGCTCCGACAAATATCCAGACTAATACGCGAGTTTGTCAATACTCGGATGAAAAATATCTAACGCGTTTTGTAACAAATCTTTAAATTTCAATTATTATCGTCAAAAATTCGTATTTTATTTGTGTTTTATTTTATCGGATTTTTTTTATTTTTTCACACAAACGATACGCGATTTTCTTCTCTTTAAAAATAAAGAAGGCTAAAGTCTAAAAATAGAAGCGCACCGATAAAGTATATTATTTTCTCCTCTAAAGTATATTATTTTAATACAGTCGATCTCTTTACTCCTTGTAACGCATAATGGCCTGTCGTAAATATGAAATAACATGTATTTCACCTATGAACTTGGCATAATGAAAGACTGGCGTCGCACTTTGAACATTAATTTGTGAGAAAGTAACGCCGTATCTACGTGCAGAGGTGCGCGGCAGTGAGAATGCTCACGCAGGTGCTCTCACAATCAGTAACTCAGTGGACGCGTGCGCGTTTTACAGCCGGCATACCAAAGAACACGGACATAAACATTGTTGGGAGGATATACGCACAAGAGACAAAGAGAAAGAGTGAGAGAGAGAAAGAGAGAGAGGCGCGTGGTGGCGGATACGGAAAGAGGGACGGGAATTAAGATGGACGGTGCCAATCGTATGCTAATAGAGCGGGGCCTTTTATTTTCTCCTTTTACTAGTTTAGGAAAGTAACCCGCGGAGACGTTCAGTCGCACGCCGGTCGAAGCTCGATCTATGTCGAGCAAAATATCGTACGAGCGTATCAGCATGTTTTCTGGGGAAGCTGAAATGTGGTAGCTGTGTGAGAGCCGTGATTAAATCCGGGCATGAAAATATATACACGTGTGTATATTTTTTATGTGTGTCTAGATTTATTTTATTTTTTTTCGGTGTTTTATATAAATAATATATATGCTGTAATACATACATACACTTTGTATTATACGCCGCATTATCGTACTACATCGGGTCACGATCCCTATTATATCTTTTTTGCTTCTCGTGGCGGGACAAATTACGAAAATCATATATATATTGTGTCTTCTCAAGGAAAGAGAAAAGCAGCGCGATATTTCCTCTTTCTAAATCTGTTTGGCCTTCCGCGTTAACTTAAAACAATCTTTATGTTACTTTTTTTTTTGCATTGTTTTTTTTTTTTTTTTTTTTTTTTTTTTTAAAATTTTTTTTGTAAAAAGTTCGATAATAATCGTAAATACAGAGCATTTACGCGTGCTGCCGCTCGTACTGATCGGACAGTTAACTTGTTTTTATTGCTATTCCGTATGGAAGTGTGCGAGGGTCGTCTTAGAAACTTGTTTCTGTAGTTAATGAGTTAAAAATGCCATCTGGCCTCCGGAGATGCTTTTTTCCTCTTTAGTTCGACGTTTTCTGTCGTATCGCGATGTGATGGTAGCGGAGATGTGTAGGTAATTTGTTTTATGTAACAAATAATAGCGCGCAAAAACACGTGTGTGTATAGATATAGAAGAACTGAACTAATCTTAAGCGATAGTAAGCGTTTGAAATAATGCGAGTAAAATATTATATATGTAAATCTGTACTATATTTTTTAAATAAAATAACGCTAAATCGTTTTTTTTGAATGAAAATTTGAATGAAAATTTCAAAATGCGCAATTTTGCGTGAAAACGATAAAATCAGTTTTTGGAAACGAATACATTTTCCTCTCATTTCAATTTTATACGCGTGTAAACTTATTAATATTATCAAATCGTCGGAGTAAACGATCCGGCAATCCGTCCATCATTGATTTCCCCCACTACGCCGAACCGAACGATCCTTTCTCCCATAGGCCTCTGGACCTTTGAGGCATAGCCATTGACCATGACCAGACGCAGGCGTCCCTTTTATCTTCATCTCCAATGCTTTATTAAAATTATTTCTTCTTGCACATATGTAAAAATATATTTAAGCGCATAATTTGTACCGTAGAGCGATTAATATTATTTAATATCATCTATCTGTTTATCTATCTATGATATAAGCATCAGTTAAATATTGTTTACAAAGCAAGTTTTATCAAAAAATATATTTATTATGTCTTCAATACAAATATTATTTACGAATCTCGATTTATCTCTTGTTTTTTGTTTTTATAACACGCTCATAAGTAATTATGTTCATATTAATTAATATTGGAATTTTAGAAGATGAAGTCTCGCGTATTAGGCATTACTTGTCTAGATCGATCGTGGGTACCATCGATTCCCCTGCTGGCATGCCACTTAAAATCGAGAGAACGCGCATCTTATTATCCATGTCTGCGAAATTAATCCTAGGTCTGCTCCTGGTGCAGCTGCACTTAACTTACCCCTTCATCTGTGAAAACGCTCTGAACTTTGCATAATTCTACCTTCTGCCTTTTTTATTAGCCCTCGATAGCGTGATACACCACACTATGATATAACCGCCGGATTTTATCATTTTCTTTCATAAAAGAAAAATTGGCGCTTTTTCTCTTCAAATAGAAAAAAAAAAAAAAAAAAAAAAAAAAAAAATTTTGATCTAATTTGTCTTTCGATACTTACGACACGCGAGTGAGACAATTTCGAGGGATCGCGAATACGTTAATAAACAGTTGTACAAGTCAGTAAATTATGTAATTTTCATTTAAACTAAATCTCACTGTTAAATGTACCATGTAAATGACTCGAAACTTAAATGGCGCAAGGTATGCCGCGAATAAATCGGCTGGACGGAGGTTGAGAGATTAATTTGAGACGATATCTGGAAAAGTCGCGCCCCTAGTACGGCAAATTCTCCCACGTATGGGTAGTCGGACGAGAGTGAAGCAGCATTATCAGCACGGGCCGTCCCTTGTATGCCTACTAAATCTACGAAATAACCACCAGAACGTATGGAGGTATCTAACGTAGCTGGGCCGTTCTTTGGCCTATATTAGGTTCGCGTTCGTTGCCCTTTATGTGCGTGATATTCGGAAATTTTAATTATGTTTGCTCTGTTAGTCCCGACGGAAATAATTTATTGCGCATTCAGTTTTTGTCGGTAAACTTTTATTATCTCAAAATCTTTACAATAACGCTACGTTATCTTTTTCAATGTTATTGCAAAATGCAATATTTATTGATGATGATCAAGAATAGTCAAGATCAAGACAATCCGTGTTTGTTCTGCGAATTGATTTTGTCATTTTTGCGTCAGGTGTGTTTGTTCCGTAGTATAAGGCGCAATATTCTCAAGCGTAAGAGGGAGAGAGAGAACGTCGGCGGAATATGGGAATATCTGCGAGTTAAAAAAACAAACAAAAGTTTCAATACTCTCTCTCATAAGTCTCGAATACGGTATTAGCAGCTCGTTATCTGCACGTCCGGTTGGTTGATGCTCGTATCTGAAACGTGCATCAAATCAGCACCTCGGATAACCACGCTCGAAGGAACGACATGACGGCGGGAAGAAAAACGAGACACGAGCGCGCGAGAAACAAAAGGGGGAAAGTGAAACGCGATACGTTATTCCTTCGGTCACAATATTGACTGCAACTTAGGTCGATGAGATTTAGGTGACTCTTCCCTTTGTGAATGGGAAAGAGGTGGATAAATGGCTAGTAAGTGCGATCGTAGAAACGGTGTTTAGAGGGGTAGGTCTTCCCTTTAAATTCGCTTAAAGCCGATACCGAGTTTATTAGGGTTACCCGGCATCTCACTGTACATTTTATATTGTCTATCGTATTAGAAAGAAGAATAATGGTTCTCGTATAAAACAATACGACGAGTTGTGTGATAAATTTAAAAATTGTAAAATTAACGTCGAGTTTGATCGGGAAAGAGTTCGTACGCGCGACGAATTTTATGAAATGGCGGGAACAAAAGATGAGAGAGGGTTACTATGCATCCACCTATCGATGTAATCGTTATTGCTGTCCAATCTCTCGCGAATTGTGAACTTTGGTTCGTCGGGAATTACTCGTACGGACAATGGCTGATGGTCTGCCCTATTATATCCTTCCGCAGCCGAAGGTTTCCGATAACTTTTGCGGTTAAACGCGGATCAAATTGCTGTAAGACTTGCGGCTTTCCTCGCTCCGGCACTTGCTCCAAAGCATATTACCAGAAGGAGCGCAGAATCTTCGACATGTTTTTACGCGCTATAATGACCGCACGTCGCACGTGTACCACTGCGTGTCGTGAAGAATTTATGCGTATCGAAAAACATGTTTCTCCACATTCGCCGAGTTATAAATCTAAACTTTTCCGATACTTTATCATTTCTCATTTTTTCTTCCGTTCTTTCATGCGAAACGATCGAAAGCTAACAATAGATTATTGATCAAAATATTACTGAACATTTGTCATAATTTTTTCTTCATGAAAAAAAATTATTTATTATTGTACGATCCGCCTATTTGTCGTTCCGCGTTTTATTATTAACGACATAATGTTCAACTCACACAAATTGAATATTCATTGAATGAACCAAGTCGTGAATAGAATTCGCAAACACAGAGTTCGCGAGCGAAGCTACGTTCTTAATTTCTGATCTGATCGATCATTTTGATCGAAGCGAACTGATTACGGTTAATTGAATTCAGGCAGTCGTTGAGTGATTGCAGAGCTGGAGTAACGCATTATCTCGAACAGCCTTCCTCCATTTTCGGAAAATAGCTGTTAGTAAACGCTCTCTTCTGACGATAACATTTTCTTCGCACATTTGCAACTGGTAATCTTACACATTTTTAATTCAATGAACGCAGAGATTACTGAGCACGACGCATGAAAAGTATACGCTGCACGGAGGAGTGCTCTAAGATATAATAAAAAAAGAAAAAAATAATATAACGCTCCGAGCTAATATGAGCATAGCGATGTCGTAGACAAAGAATCGGTTGGTTCTTGCAAAACATTTAAAGATAATTTAAAATGCTCTCATTTTTTACTATAAATACAGTACTTGTGTCTTTCTGATGTTTTATTAAATAGTTTTTGAAAATTTTCTATGTGGACAGTCAAGTAACTTTTTATAACAGCTGCAAGAAAATATTTAAATCATTTAATATATAAAATAATAAGTAATAATAATTATTCTTATTTAAAATTATTAGATAAATTTTTTTTTACACATAATGTGTTACACAACAAACACGTAATATCGTTTAAATTCGAAACAAGATAAAGTTACAATAGTTTGCTCGAAGGAAATTAGTACCTTTCGTAATTATACCTATAGCAAAGGACCCTTGCGTCACGTCGATTACAAGGTCGCAATGGCGTTTAGCTCAATTCCGAGAGTAGTGCGTATTTATGTACTGAACTACGCGAGTGAGATTAACCAGATTAACCCTTGTCCGAGTCAGAACACCTCGTTGCGTTTGATTTTCCAGAAGATTACGCGAAGAACGGACAGAATGAAAATAATATAGAAGTAATTAACGGGAAGTAAATTTAAGACATTTATTTATTTATTGCACGTATATTTCTCGCGTATATATGTATATGTATACGCGACTGCGGCGCGTTTGCCAACGAGAAATCGTGCGGATTCTTCATTTTTTCACATATCGATAAGTCCTGGTGAGATCGTTAACGAACGTTAGTCAGCCTATAGGGCTACGGTCCTACAGACTGGAGAGACTATAGCGGCGCGGGCGTATCAACTCCTCTTGGTCGGGGGCCGTCTCATTATCCGTGCTCCGATGGTACCATGCTGTGAGCTCGCAAACCCCCTATAGTCGAATTCGTATTATATTCGTATCTCGGAACATAGTCTGGTATGTTCTCGCCATCCGGAACAATTTTGCTTTCTGTGACTGTAAGTATATTCAGCGTTAACGTACTTAAGCTTTTGTCACGATTCTATCTACGTGTTCTCACTTTATGTTACACACTATACTACTCGAGAACGTACACATGTTTATCTCCGTTGAAATAGCTTAATTTTAATTTTCTAATTCTCAGACTTGTTACTTTCTTGTTGCATTTTTATTAAAACTATGTGTGTCAAGTAATATAAAATATAAATTTAATTGGAAATAATTACAATTAAATTATATAATTAAATTATAAATAAAAATATAATTATATACACACTCTGTTAGAGCAAAGATTATGTAAAGTTTGCATCTAGTGTGTTAATTAGTAGATTCTTTTTAGAATTGATTGTCAAGCTCGTTTGTCTTTTTCATGTAGCTTTTTTTTTCTCTCTCTCTCTCTTTCTTTCTCTCTCTCGAATCTTCTTGAAAAAATTATTATAATTTCGTTATCTGTACACGCGGACAAAACACCGTGGCACTCTTAGGTGCCTATAGGCAAAGCAACTAAAACAACACACCCCGTGGTGGCCTTTGGTTTCTCGAACGAACGGAGGATGATGCATGGCGATACACGCATATATCCCCCTTTCCCCTACTCTCTCTTTTCTCTCTCCGTTCTTGCGTTCGTGCCGCCCTCCTTTCTGCTCCTACCTGGCATCGGGAACTCCACCTTCTATCGGGCTTGAAACATCGGAGCACAGCTCCATCCAAAAATAATAACGATAATAATAACAATAAAAGCAACAAAATAAAAGGGAGACTAGAGAAACTATTCCTGTTACGTTGCATTCCTTCTGCAGAAACTCGTTGGACCACCCCGAATACGATGCTAACCGCGGCACACATGGGACTTGAACAGGAATATCATTTGCCTTTTGTCGTGTGCGTTTGAATGCTCCATTTGTCTCTTGTCTTCGTAAATATTTATTTCATTAATCCATGTGTATTAATCAAGCGGAGGTGTCCGAAGAAGAAAACATTCGGACGCGAGAATTGTTGGTGCACAGTTTTGCAATTTAAATCGATATTCAATACGCATACAAGAACAACAACAACAAACAAAAGTAGTAAATATCATCGTCTTACTAAATGTTGCTTCTTTTATGCATCTTAATGGACTGACGAAATGCTTTAAGTGAGCTTGAGATTTCGTAGGACAATTTGGTCACCTTCCAGAAGGATTGGCAGTATTCCAATGTCGACGAAATTGATAATTCATTCGTCTGTGAGAGTAAAAATATTGTTTTTTTTTCTCGTGAAATCAAATGAAGTCTCGTAATTTATGATGTTTGAGTGGACACATCTCTCAAACCTCAGAGTTTTATTTCGTTGCGCGATGATATCTATATATTGACGCAAATGCAAATTTTTATTTGAAAACGATACGATGCAATTTCGAATTTTCGATTGCAGTGGTGGCGCTGTTGCATTTAAATTTAAATAGTTTGCATATATATTATTGCGTTTTTTATTATGCTTCGAGGGGTAGAGGGGAAACTATAAATTTTTCTTTGACATATTGCTCTTCCGTGAAATATAGAGCCAGCTCTGCTCTATCTTGATGCGCGCACGCATCGTGTACGTAAAAACTATTTTAACACGTTTTCAAATGTGTGTGATTTATATCGTTCATAATTCATATTACGCACGTTATTGTACCAGAGTGACTTTATAATTTTATAAATCTTGAGATACGGTCAATGATCGCAACTATTTATAATTAAAGCGGTTACACTGGGTGTAACGCTATGTGCATATCCACCAAACCATCATTAGTTGAATAATGAGCCACGTTAAATTACGCTTCGCTAGCGTGCAATAATTTCTCTCATCAACACCAAGAATAAATTTAAAAAACATGTGAGATTTTCAAGCATTTTTCAATTATCTTTATGTAAAATCCAGGTTATTCTGTTATCTAGATTGGCTCGCTATAGTAAGTATAAAATGACGAGTTTTTTCACACTTACGTTCCACATGAGTACACGTATATTTTATATAAAATTTAATGCATATAAAACTTTCACTAGAATAAATTTTACAACTTTCTCTGTCTTCTGAGTATTATTTTAAAAATTTGTGTTTCCGACAATCGTAGATACAGTCACAGTGATTTAGTTTCTTAATTTATTTTACACATTTATTTGTTTTACGCATATATTGATTTTGATTGCAAATTGAAATCGATATATGCGTGTAACAAATAAATATTTTTAGAAAAACGTCAATAAAAAGTTAGAATTATAAAGAGCGCATGATTTGTGCGCCGATATGCGCGCGTCATGTTTGTGCTTGATTGATTTTTAACCGGGAACGCCAATGTGTTTTGCCTTTGCGTGAAACGAAAATGGTCGGATCACGTGACAGTGTGAGCACGTGTGCATGCATACGTGGAACACGGTAGGTAGGTACCAAGCGACACGCGATCGCCGTTTAAGCCCTTACAGTATAAATTATTGTGATTTCTTTCGAGTAACCCTTGTTTATAGGGATGCGTCGGCCGATCGTCCGGCCGATATGCCACAACATCAAAGGGCTTGCACGATTCTCCGGCGGGTCTCAACCGGATCTTCAGACCTCGGACGAAGACCTTAGGATTACGTAGAATTTAGTTAAACTCTCATCGGTGTTCATATTTAGCATTTTATTTTATACAATCTAAGCACATAAACATGTGTGTAAACGATACACGTTGAAAAAGAATAACAATGGAATAATCGAGCCGTACAATTGATTGAAGTACAATGCGGATTCCAAACGAGTAGAGAATGCAATTTAATATTAAGATATCGATAGTAATTAATTTTATAATTTATAGTCATCGAACTATAAATGACAAATACGTTTACTATTTGCACATAATTTGTTTTTACACGTTCCATATACGTTATTTATATATTTTTTAAATCGATTCTCGTTAATAATAAGATCGAAGTTTCGACGAAGATCTTAACGTGATCTTAGACTAAGAAAGGCAGTCGCAAATCCTCGGTGTCGTAACGTGATAATTCGCCATCGTCACGAGAAAACAATATGTGAGAAACAGAATAAACGTATTCGAGATTGTACCTAGAATCACTTTCTTGCCGGAGTAAAAGCGGCGGAGTGGTACACATAGAAGGCGGGCTTTAGACGGTCCACAAATCATCCACATGCATCACGGCGCAATTACACGACGAGGGTTCATTTAAATCCGATAAATACTACACCGCTCATTGTATCGTGCCATCTGGTGGACGTGTTCTATACTTTGTTCGTGTATCCACGAAATCGGCCCGGAGGTCCGTGCCTTTTAAGGAGCATCCTTTAAACCCATATTTATTACTTCGTTGCCTTCAGATAATAAATCTCGAAAATGTGTGTGTGTGTATGTGTGCGTGCGTACAAACACGATTATAAAATTAAAAGTCGGCGCACTTAAGAAAATACCTTGTATTTAAATAAAAGAAAGTATATGTACATATACATGTGATATGTGTAAATTGTATATACGGTTTCTCTTTCTATATTCACGGATGAAATTTTATCTCTCGCGCTTTCTTTCATCTTTCGCGATCAACGAGGTATCAGATGGCAAATAGCAGCGGAAACAAAAATTGCCGTTTTGATAAGAGTTTTGATTTGCCCTGTGGAACAATCCGTTCGGTGTGATACTCCAAACGTGTACCACATGGATGCCCATCGCAGAACGCATAGTGCATCGCGACGGGCGCGGATGTTTTTAAATCTCCCCGGAGCCTGTGTCGGAGATTTATCGCCGTGGCCAGTCCCTTTGGAACGTGCGTGCCTGCGCACATGCGTTAATTGCGCGACGCGAAATGCCGAAGGGTGAGGAAGGGTAAGCAACGAAGTTATTTGCAGTGGCGAAAGTACTCATGTGCGCTAGCCAGTGGCTAAACCTGTGGAAGGTCAAGGACTGATATAAAGATCACTGACCGATGAAAATGATTATTTTCAAATTTTTTTTTATAACGCTTAATTTAAAAAAAAAAAAAAAAGCAATTGTTCAATATCACTTAATTCTCATGCTATCGTTCGTAAGCGAGATAATCTTTGGTGCACTTGTGTCGTAATAATTACTTTGTCGCGTAATAATTATTTTGACAAAATATAAATATCGTAAAATTATATCGCATTATAAAGATGAGATATGCTTTGCGAGTAAAATCTCTATGTTACAAAACTAATTAATATATTCACATTGTTACGGGAAAAAATATCTGAATCTCGATGTTTATTTTTTTTAACATACGGATTATAAAAAAAATCAAAGAAAGAGTTTTTCTAGGAGATATAAATCACCTAAATATATATGTAAACAAATAATCATAAAAAAACAAATGTCTAAAGCGACACGTAAACCTGAGCATAAAAAAAAAGTAAATTTTCGATCTCATCGATCAAAATTCTGCTAACATTTCGATCTGATCTCGGAAAGGTAAGTTCATCAATAGGAGCCGCGAATGCTAGCGCCATTAAGCTGAGGCCAATGAAGTATCGCATCGGAGAAAGAACAAAAAGGCAGAGAACAGAGAGAGAGAAGGCATTGATGCGTGCGAATATGGCTGGATAGAGGATGGGACTAGTATTGCGGATGAAGTTTGGTATGCGTGAGAGTTCTGGGCGCGAATGGATAGCCGACGTCACGCCACGCGGTCCCACGAAAAGTTATGGTTATGCTAGACGGTAAATGGGGAAAGGGTGCTCAACTAAAAATAATATTACATTTTATGGACAGCCTAATTTTGTCGTAAAAGCGCCGCAGATCAGAAGCTTAAAAAAATATCCATAAACAACTTCCGTTATGTGATTTTATCAATAACTTCACGCTATCTTAACTCACCGGAAAACATTCGGTGAATCCTCACGACTTCGAATCACCCCATTAAAATGAATGTCTTAAGAAGTTATTTACATGGGAACGATTAAAATTATTACTACCGGTTTTGGCGATTCTTTATCTATGTATAAATATATTACGTGTTAATTGTATATACTGCCGCGCTAAGTTTTATTGGTATAAATTTATGTGAAATTCTTGTTGAAATGTTTTATTCCACTTTAAGAACCACTTATAAATTAAAATTTATATAATTATCTTAATTAAGATTTATATAATTATTTTCATTTTTTTTTTAATTATACAACTGTTCACGCCACAACTTGTGATATTATAAAAAGTTTTGAAGATTTTCGAGCTTGATAATATAAAAGTTTAGTAATCGAAAATATGCAATGTGTTAATCTAGAGCAAAATTCTATTTACAGTAAAAATGTTATATATTAAAAATAATTTATATAATATTTACTCTATATCTGTTGTAAAATATAAATGTGATTAAAGTTATATTTTGGATTTAATATATGTATATACAAAAAAAAAATCTTGAACACAAAATAAATAACTGTCAACCAAGAAAGACTCAAAATACACGTGAGATGAAAGCATCGGGTGTGGCCTGAAGACTTAGGCGCCATCTATACAGTTTATTACACACTATAGAGAACAGCATCTTCATAAGCTTTCAGTCGATAACATACATCGTATACAATATAAGAAAATACACAAGAAGAAAAAAACTGATTTTCACCACACTTATAACATATTACATGCAGTAGTTACAAATAATTTCTCAATTTTTAAATAATTATTTTAACATAAAGGTATATGTATTATAAACTAATTAAATTTGTAGTTACACATACACACACACACACACGTAAAAAGAAGAAATTAGTAGAAAATATTTTTGTATATGCTTTTCTACAGCAATATAAAATATGAAAGAAAACGTAAATCATTGTTATTTCACTTTGAACTCTGTCATATAAAATACAAATACACAAATGAAGTAATATAATAGCTTCATTTTGTGCAAATTCATAACAATGATAAAGTGAGATGAATCGATTAAACTTGAATCAAAAAGTCACGAGAAGTTTAACGATGTTATCGTATAGAGAGCGCGAGAAACCCTTTCTATTACAGTCATAAGAAAGGTATTATGAATAGTTTGAAGATTCGATGTAGAGAGGAGAAGGGGGGCTGGCCTACCGTTCGTGGGAAACACCCTTACGGCCATACTTGAATCCAACATGGCTTTTCCTTTCTTTAATGGGACTACCAGGGTCTTCGAGATTTGTAGGTAGAAGTCAAAATGACAGTACATCTCTCGAACCCTAACACGCGTACACCGTTGGAATCCGAGAGGTGAGAGAGTAGATAGTCGCGATTGGACGCCTGAGTAAAGGACATGGCGCTTCGTTAGTCCGGTTTTCTCGAATCCTCTCGGAACAAGATTTATATGCGGTACGATGTTTTAAGTGTGATCGACTATCGCCGATTATTCCATTAGCGGAATGCATTGGCCATCGTCCACATTCTGTGTTTTAGTGATTATGTAATTTCTGTGTTTAAAACGCGAGACAAAACCAAATTTTAATACATCTGTTTAAATTTACCGTTCAGTTGTAAGGTAATAGCTATTATATTTCATTGCAAAATTTTACGTTTAATACGCATTTACATATTTAAAAATGCAATATATTTAGTTTTTAACAACGCGAACGATAAGATTGTTTAAGTAAGTTTCCTAACATGACACAATCTCCGCTTGAACAAAAGCAAGAATAATACAGGGGTAACTAACGTTTCTTATCAACTAATAATTACTAATTTTGGAAATCTGTTTCAAATTCCGCTATATATCTTGATCTGCTTTGCGCGAACATGCTAACTAACGAGCATTTACATTGCTAATTGCGCGGACATGTGAGTGTAATGGCGTCTAATGTGAACAATGTTCCGAGACAATCAACCCTTTCTCGAAGAAAGGTTGAATGGCCTATGGCAGTTAATGAGAATTATTTAACACGCAATAGGAAGAGAAGTTTCGTGTGCGCTGCATATAACTATTTTATTTTAGAAATACATGAAATCGATTTATCTACATTGCGCTTTAGTCTTGCGCTCTGTTCTTACACATTACTCTTCTGTGTTAATGTAATTTTGTGAGAAGCGCCACGTGCGATTTCATTTAATTTAGTCACCCTAGTATGTAAAATAATGCGCCCATTTGGTAGGATAATTACGTTCGAAGAAAAGGGGTTTAGCAACAGCGTAGTCTAGTAAAGGAATGCTTATTTCTTAGGGTAGAGAAGACGGGCTAAGATTTACGTTTCATATAAATATAACATACCGTTCTAACTTTTCCATTCCTTCGCAATTAAAGCATTAGCAGAAGCTGTACGTCTCACAGGTTTTATTAATAATTTTCTCAATTGTAACACAAAGGATAAATAATTTATAGCTATTTAAAAAGATTTTGAACAATATAGCAATTTCTTCTTTTTTTTTATAAACACGGAAAATTCAAAGATCTTCTTTAAATACTGGCTAGGTGAACGCGTCGCGTCTTGTAACTGCTACGGACAGCAAAGTTTACACTTTGATACGTATAATTTGCCTTTGATTACTTTCTAAGTAGTGTAATCGATCTGAGATAATGGTCTGGTTTTGTAAATCGATAGGGTTATTTGATAACATAATAATCTCCAGGATGAAAACCAGTCTGTATCTGGCGGCGAAGACCGAAGACGCGCGCGGAGGCGCGCTTATATTCTAGGGTAAACAAGAAGACGTGTACAGTTTACGATAACGCATAAATATCCCGAGGGTCTCCAACTTTTACGAACCCTTTCCCCAAGGCGGTACGCGGGGGTGAGAATAGAAGTTTGTGGTGACTGGGCACGGTCCTTTATACACTTCTACAGAGTCTAACGCCCGGTACTTACTTCGGTATATCTTTGCCGGCCGGCAGTAGATGCGAGCTTTAACTCTTCCACCGCCTGCAGTCGGGAAATAAAACATTGCGCGAAGAAACTTCGCTCCGGTATGGCGCTTTTTACTCTCTTTTCGATGGCGCTGCATTATGCCCAGGTTTTTACCAAAGGCGACAGCGTTTGCTCCGGCAAAAATTTTTCAAGAGAGGTACGGCAATCGTATATTATGTCTGGGATAAATTATCTTTTTTCTTTTTTCTTTTTTTTTTTTTGCGTATGTGATTTATGCAAGTATAACGAAGAGATGTATATACGAATAAATTTTTGCAAAAGCTCTGAGTTGAGCGTTTAATAAGAAATTTATTTAAAATATGAAGATTATAAGCTTCTTTCTTTGCAAAACACTGATTGCATTTGTAAACTAATATTTGTACATATGTTTTTTACGTACATCTTTTTTATTATTTTCATAAAGTTTTATCAACTTATCGCGATTTGTAAAGCGCGCAACGTCGCCCGGTAGAAAATATTGCACACAAAAATGAGACACTCGGAATGGACAGAAAAATAAGAAAAGCGCGAGCGACGAAAGCATCATGGAGCCATTAAAGATATTAAGAGTCGACATAATTTTGGCATGCGGCTCATTGCATGCATATATGTACACTCGCATGCATTTATACATACACGATATGTGCTTCTGTATGGGTTATGTGCCGTAACTTTTAGATGCACTATTCGACGTAATATCGCGGTAGCGGTAGTGTATTATGCGCGACTAGAAGTTCCACTATATAAAAGTCGGTTTACTTTACGCTACATAGAAGATAGACGCAACTCTATACTACCGCCTCGATGTATATGTATATGTATATGTGACGCTATTCAGGCTCTCGTCTCCATTTCGGCTTGCTCGCCGATGCATCGAGTGTTCCGTCTTTCTTTTGCTGTCGGTCTTTGTACACACTTGCAACGTATAGCAAACTAAAGTGTGCACGGTCGAACGGCTGAAAGTTTTCGCAGTAGACAAAAATGTATTTTAAAGTTTCGGCGCGCACTTACTTCCGCGTATAACGGATCATGAGATATAAGTGAGTTAGGTACCAATTGGAATAGTTCGTATAAATACAAAGAGGAGAATTTGAAAGATGAAAATACATTAGAAATTTATATGTACGTATAACAAGATTTATCTAAAATTTACGTTTGCACGTTATAAGTTATATTACATCAACGTTTTGTTTTCGCAAGATGTTCAAATTCGAGAAACGAGAAGTGAGATTATACGTGGATTTTGTGCAGTTGGCAGCAACTATGTATTAAAACGTTTTGACGAGAGGAACGTTTTGCGGATATTATTGTCACGCATTTAGTGACACAGAAAACGATTCGAGTTTATGTATACGTAAGTACAGCGGCGATGTTGCACAAACATAAATGGTCGGAAACGTGACTGGCGCGGCTAACAGACCGCTACGCGCGTGCACGTGCACCATCTTTTCACATATCCGTAACACTAAGTGCTTTTCTGACCTACAGATGAAGTTATAATTAGACACAAGACTCGCGTAAAACTTACGAGCTACTTCGAGCGTGGATCCCCTTGATAATTATGTGTATAGTCAGCGATTCTTATGGTAATGTAATCCTCGTCTGGAAAACTTATTATTTCCACATTTCGGTTTTAAAAATGGGGAGATGATGTAACGTTATGGCTCACCAGTTAGCGCCAATCGATAGAATTATCGAGATCATTTAAATGCACGTTGAGGGAATATGTATCACCCTACTTGAGAAGACCGCAATAAAAGACGAGGGGGAGGAGAAAAGAAAAGAGGATAAACTTTGCAAAACCCATCTCTCTCTGTAAGGAGATGCCGGGAACGCCGGGATAGATATAAGGAGAATTGCGGGGGGTAGTATAGGCACGAGCCGCGACGTGTTACCAGTCGATCCCTTGCGAAGGGTAGGAAGCAATTATAACACTAAATTAAGGACGAGGAAAATTTGGTAATTAGGGGGATTCAAAAGGGATAAAGTTGGATGGTCGTTTTTCCTTCGCCGAAGGATTCTTCGGAGTTTACCGGGCATTAGGTTTTCTCGTGTACTGACGGAGACAATTTTTGCCTTTGTTTTGTCTTTTTTTTCTTTTGTTCTACAATCGATTCCAGAATCATTGAATGTAAAAGTATTCTGAATTTTTATTGTTTCTTCAATCATTATCACGATCGTTTTTCTTAAGTTTAACAAACCATCAGGGGAAATGTTTATAATGCCGAAGTGAGATGTGATGAATAATAGGAATGATACTCTTCGGAATGATACTATTCAACAAATATACTAGACACCTACGTTCACGCTAATATTAGATTTAGCACGATAGCCGGTAAAATGCACAATTCTACAACATTCGGACCGCAGTATTGCAACGACGTTTTACGCGCTGACGCGCCGCTGTCCGTCATGATGGGCGCCGTAGCGCGAACCACGAATCCCCGTCCGAACCCCCTAGGCAGCAGGATATATCTCCGTTGGATTACACTGGGCTACCAATAGGATAAACACAAACACACGATGCGCTACAGTTGCAATTGGAGAAGGGGTAGTGAAAGAGAGAAAGATGCAGAGAGAATGAATTGGAATGAATGAGAGGGAAAGAGATGGTTGACTTGTGTAGCGGGGAATGAGCAGAAGGGGTGGTAGATGGCAGAGATGGTAGTTCGGGGGTAGAAGGGGGAATCGTTGAGCTATACTGGGGATGGGGGTTGGAGGTCGATGCGTGCAGGCAGTGCGATCCGTCAGACCGGGTAAACCAAAAGCATAAATTTAATAGGTTTCACCCCCTTCTTCGAGGTTTATGGCGTCACCGAATTTCCCATTAAATAAACAAGCGCGATGTTCATTACTGGGCACCGATTCTCGCGTAATTCCAACCGATGTCACTGCACGATGCTGAAAATTGTCTGGAGAACGATTTAGAATCACGACGTTCAATATTTTGCGAAATATTCACCGCGAATAGCGATTTTTTCCGACATTAGGGTAGGATATTTCTATCGATCGGTTTTATGTCTGATTTCTTTTTTTATCAGACAACGGTGAAAAATATCTTCTAACACAATTAGATTACACCAAATTAAAATTCGACGCACACACACACACACACACAATCTCTTTCTCTTTCTTTCTCTCTTCCTCTTGAGAACAATATTTTTAATCCCGATTGAAAACAGACAATTATCGTGCGCACGGACTAGGTACGCGAAGCACTGTAACTCCTGCTTGCTGATAATTAGCGCATCCATCAGGCGCAGCAAGCCGCTAGCTAATGCCGATCGTACGTTATCGTTATCACGGTCTCCCCATTTTGCCCCACTGTACTGCTGCACCACCTCCGCCTTCCTCTCCTTTCCACCCCCTCACTCGAACTCGTCCATTTGTACGTGGTGTGTACAAGAGCAACCAACAGTGACACCATCACCAGCCTGGTTTCTACCGGCCTATGCTCTCCAATCCTACACGGATAGGCAATGCATGAGCTGTCGATACCGTCAATAATCTAATAACCATTCACCGCCAATGCGTCGTAAGTCATCGGTCTGCAGATTTTCACCCGGTAGGTAGCCGGATACGGAAAGCAATAACCGCGCGGATATCTTTGGATTATCAATTCATCGGGTAGGGCTAGAGGAGGCCACAAGAACGAGACGTTACGCGCTACGATGGCAATATGAGATTTCGCGGCCGATTTACGATCCTGTCGCGAGCCACGTTGCAGGTGACCAAGGTCGCAACGTATGAATAAATATATGAATATCATCTCGGTATCTCGGTGGTAATACGTCTCAAATTATATGTGTTTAATAGGATGCCTTTTAGCGTTCTCTTTAGCACTCTCTCGCGAATGAATGACGATATTAAATCTTTCTTTGATTACACACGAATGAAAATTGCGCATAACTTAGCGAGCAATTTCACGTTCACATACAAATAATTCACACCTGAAAGTATCTGCAGCAATCGTCGACGATGAAGCTATTGACAATCTAGGTTTTTTTTTATTTTGACAGGAATTCCGCGTGACAAAACATCGATCACCGAGCTAGTGAATTTATTTTGCGCGCAAAATGGTGGAGTAGTGTATTTTTGTCTCGATTCACTAAATCAGCTGATGCAATTTTTTTTTTTTTTGTTTGTTTGTTTGTTTAAATTGTTGATTCCTCCTTTAATGAAAGAGATATAAATCTCACGGGGAGGGAGGGGACATAAATTGCACGTTCACGAAATACGAAACAATTTGGCTACGACAATATTGCAGAAGCACAGGTTTGTAGTCGAAGTGCATCGTGGCGGGCTGCAATTTTTCGCTTTCGCGTTTCGATACTCTGTGTACGCGGCTAAATTGCTGCAATCTTCTATCGTCGACATTATCTCCTCGCACGCGGCCGGACCATATCGAGAGTATATTTGCTCACGTGTGTAAGGTAGGGACGTTTCCTATACGCGTGTGTGCGCGGAGGGACCCGTTGTTGGGTGGGTTACCTACTTAAGTTAGATATTATCGGCAGAGAGAGGAGGCGATTCGATTGCGTGTAGCGGAGCATGGTGTAGTGCTGATATAGAACTACTAAACAGGTCGTAGATCAGCTCGGTTAGTTATAACAGTGGCCCTACACCCCCTTCGCCCCTCTCCCCCCTCCTGTCTCACCCTGTCTAGCTGAACCAATTCCCACTGGTGTTCTGCATCATTTGGCGGCCCGCGGCCGTGAGATGCGCGCATGCACCGGCAACAATGCGCGCTATCACGATTATATAATCCGCTCTGCGACAGTCCATGATATCCAGAAAAACGAGTTAGGTTGCCGAGTAAATTACAGCGTCCGTGATGTACAGGAGCGATTTTTCGTGTGTGATACTTTGGTATCGCATACAATACAACGTTACATCGTAATAATAAACTTATACATGTGTATCTCCTACTAATGAGATTATAAAAGTTCTTGTGCGCGTTTGCGAATAGAATGTACAGAAAAAAAAGTTTTTCATGATTTTATTTGAGTTTCTTTTTTTTTTGTTACAGGTAAGAGAATAAACAGTATGTCTCGTTGAGACATATAAAATGGGCGATGTGACTGTACGGTGAGTTTTATTCGTTTTAAAAGCTTAACTCGGATCATTCAACAATTTCTTCTATCTTCGCGAATGGGATCCGTAGAAAAGTTGAAAGTTCCGAAGTTTTTTTCCAGTCAAATTTATTCTACTTTAGTTCTAGTCACGCAGATGTTATGTTTCCCATTCCGTTCCCGAGTTTTGTTGAATTCTCCTTTATCTCGCTTGACATTTCCGAGCGAAATGGGAGGTGAGCTCTCAAGAATAAAGAGTCGTGGGGTGAGTTCTCATCGCGGGGAACCGAGGAGCGAAACACCCTACTTCGCGAGAGAGAACAGAGAAGGATTGCGTAGAACAGCTGCGAGTTTCTTGATACTGTCGGAAGGACGACGTCTGTGTGTCCTTTCTTTCTTTTTTTTTTTTTTTTTTTTTTGCGAAAAGAGAAAGTGCACGGAACGATGCCTTCGAGGGTGATCAATAAATATTGGCCCTCGGGGGTGAAATTGGGGTCCAAATACGCCGGCGGAGGATGAGAGAGAGAGAGAGAGAGAGAGACAGGACAGTCGTACTGCTGCGGTTGCCGCCCCTTTCCTACGGCACACGACGTATGGCAGAAATAACCACTTGGTATAGGCAATGGAGAATCGCTCAATCGTAATTCCCTCAGCCTCCGTGATCGATACTCACTTTAAGCTATTCCGCTATCCGAATCGAGAGACACGGATTGGTCCGGCCGAGAAGAAAGACTCGCGCGGTAGATATCGTAAAACAATGATATCGCGATATACTGTTTCTCGTTCGAAGAGAGTTATAATTTAATGTTATTAGATGTCGCGACGTTAATTTCACGAGATACGCAAAATATAATCTCGTTGGGGAGTTACGTCATGTATAAATTACCATTGGTTAACATATCAGCGCGGTGATTTCAACAATGGCTTACAATGGCTATTGGATTGTCATGAAACGATAATAATTAATGAAAGAGCTGGATAGGTTATTGATTGGCGGAATAAACACATTTCTGCCTTTAAACACTGCAAATTGCATATCATTATTTGAAAACTTATTCGCGCGCTTGCCTAAACTCTCTTGTGATATCTCTTGTGTATTTCGAACAATGTCATTTTTATATGTGATTTAAGGTAGTAACACGCAACAGTTTTTCCGAAACTATAGTGTCTAATTTTTTTTTATTGTTATTCCTACGAATTTTTGTAGAATGATAACGTGTTCATTTCCTATCTCGCTCAATTGTCTGTACCATTTTCCAGTCGCTGCTAAATAGAAATCCTCGTACCCCCCGGTCGTGGGGCGGTTTCCGTGGATTCGGTTAGAATTTGGATGAGGAAGCTGGATGCTTCCCGAGGCGTGAAATGGCTGCGTTAACCGCTTGCACGAGCGCGCCCTGCGCGAGGAAAGGGGCGGATGCTTTCCACTCTTCCTCTTCTTTCCCTCTCTCCGTAACGCAACAAAACGCTTGGCTCTGTACTTTCAAGATTTTCCACGAGAATATGAATAGAAACACTATCTCTCCTCTTTTGCATAAAAATGCATCTTAACTAAAAGAATAATCCTCTACTAAATTTCATGTTTATACATACTTCTTTTTGCCTCTGTGAGTTAATAAATATCGTTGGAAGTATTTACTAGCGACACGCGCGATAGTAGATTAATTTTTTAAGTCTACTATCGATAAGCAAATGTTTTTCGAACGTCTTTAAGCACACGCTTTTAATGATAAGCGTTCAAGCTGCGTATTTATTTTGCTTTCACGCTCAAATATCGTTCAGTAAATTTTGATTTTTTTTATACTTCGCAAATTTATTAAAATTATCCGCTTCGATTTCCGTCGTTTTTTCCACTTTGCGCAGTTCGAGAATTCCGGAATATATATGCTTTTCTCTGGCAAAGGCGTTCGGAGGATTTAGCGACTCCCTTCCGAAAAATCGTCATTCTTCTTTCCTCCTTCGGCACTACCCCCCTTCCCGCCGATCCTTACTGTTTTTGGGGTTGCTCCCGAACACGTGGATAGCAATATCATCGTACGAATCTCACGAGAAGGTATAAGACGAAAGTTATGTGCTTCGCTATGCGCGAGGGAATCATAGATCAGCAGTCGGACGTCTGCGGGGACGTGAACGAACGAACGAAGACCCACCGCCACCTCCCCCGCCAATCCCCCTTTTTCGTTCTTCCCTCTTCTCTCCCTCAATACCAACCTCCGTTCCTTGCCAACCCCCCGCTATACAACTGACTTCATCTTTCTCCTTTTCTCTCGACGTTCGCATGTTGCTGTCTCTTCGAAATTCACCTGACTTCTACACTCTTATTTATACGCGCATATCCTTTACATAGTTCTTTATGTAAATTTACGTGTACATGTGTGTTCAATGTAGTGTATATATTATTGGTATATCTTTTACGCGCGTGAAATGCGCCAAGAAAGAGAGAGAAGAGCGCGCGTAAAAATGACCGGCGCATAAGTACGTGTACACAATTCTGGATACGACAGTTGTGGAAAACCACTATATTTCAGTCGATAGTAATATATTATTATTCTTTCACACGGAAAAGTCAAGAGTTTTTCGTATTAAGCAAAATGACATCAAATAAATTGTCATTTGATGTAAAAGTTGAACTAATCTACAATGTGCATGTGTTGAAATCTGTTCCGCAATCTGCGGAATAAATTAAAAATAAGAAACTTCTCGACACGCGGCATTTGAAGTAAATAAAATATAACGTTTCAGACCTATCTCCGTTGTTGGATCGAATGTAAAATAATTTTTGACAAAGACAAACGATTTACATCCAGTTACAACTACTCTAAAATCTTCATAGAATCTTGCAAGATCTCTCCTATTTCTTTTAAAGCAATCGAAATTTGATACAAGAAATGTATATGTACTTACAGCGCGCGCGCGTGAACTATGGCAGCTAATTTTGTGCGATCGAGAAAATTAAGAGTAGCGAATGCTGTTTCAATCTCGCAGGGGCCATTCTATTTTTTCGCCGGTGGCACGTGAATTAAGTCCCTTCGCTATCTTCAGTCCTCACGTAAATTACGCGACGCTCCGTGGAGAGAAATAGCCGCCTCTTCTTCCCCCCCCCCTTCCGCACCCCAGCTCTTTCTACTTTATTTACATATAGATACGAAGGCCATTGAGTTGGCAGGAAAGTACTGCTCTCTCTCTCTCTCTCTCTCTCTCTCTCTCTCTCTCTCTCTTTCTCTTTTTTATAAGTTGATTCATTCAACATCAATAAAATTTGCCTACTCGGAATTATCGCCAAGTACGTGTTAGTCGCGAATATCACGTTCAAAACTTTAGTGTATTTTTACTATCGGATATAATACGGCTAGTAAAACTTTCAGTTTAAGCTCACAAATTATTTTTTTTTATCTTATAGTTTGTACAGAGACTGGAAAAATTGCGCATTGCAATAATTAAAAAACAAAAAATACTTGTAATTTTATATAATCATATTTGCAAGTACATAGAACATAAAATTATTTATTTGACTCAATCGCTCTGTGTCCAAATTCTTTTAACATTTGTTACGCATGCCGATAGAAAATTCAGTACTTCTGTATTAACTTCAGAATTCGAAACGAGCAAGGCGTATTATGAACATGCACATAAACATCCCTTGGCGTTATCAGTTGTCGGACGCCGGGGTGCCGGATATTGTCGCATCCTCTGCTTTGCTCTCTCGACTCTCTCTTTCTCTCTCTCTCTCTCTCTCCACAAAACGGAGCAAGGGAGAGATACGTTGTTGGAAACAAAATATAGGAAGGTAGATCAGAATAGAATAGTGCGACCTAAGTTGCAGATTTAATTATCTGTCTCCGACTATCGTATTTTTCTAATAACGAAGAATGCATACCAATGTACCGTAAAAATTTATTAGTAACATTATTCGCAATTATTTCTAAAATATGTGGTGCATAAGTAAAACGGCTGTGAATGAAAACCTTCTGTGACTTTCTTTGACGACAATAGTTTTGGAGTTTTATATGAGAAGTCATAAAAATAAAAAAATCGTAAGTAACCAAGTAAAAGTCGTATTTTTTCTATTAAAAAAGAATAGGAAAATCTTTTCTTTGTGCCAAAAAATACGATTTAGACTAGAGAAAGTTTGGGACTTTCTTTATAATGCCCAAAGATTAACGGTATTGTCCCTTCTGTCCGTTTTTTTTTTTTTTTTTTTTTTTTTTCAAAATATTTATTTCAAGTTATCATTATCTATTTTATTAGAGCAGAATGTCGGTCGACATCGCTAATTGTTGGCTATTGGGACATAAATTGTAATAGGTACTTGTAATTATATAACCTATGTGGTATACATTTTTTTCTCTTCGGACAGTTGAAAATTTTTCTGAGAACCGTGTATCAATGTGACCCCTAACACAATCAAGCGCACGGATTATTTCACTCCGTAAGTGTAAAGCGTGCCGAAGGGTGAGCACACAGAGCTTGAAAGAGTTAAATCGCGAACCGGTGTGGGACTGCTAGCGACGAGCAAATAATCGAGTTTAATTACAAAACCGTCGGAATGATTTAATTACGCTGTACAACGTTGCCGGAGATATATATCATGTACCAGGCGGCACACATATACTCCAATTCTCTGTCTTTTTTTTTCTTTTTTATCCTCCTGGAATGCTTGATGATAAGTGAAGCACCGGTCTATAATATTATGTGTTCAGTTTTCAAGATGTATCAATTTCGAGATGTTCAATCCGAAAATTGTGTGCACGCGAGAATTAAATAAATATAATTTCTTCAAATATAAATTACACCGATTTATTAATAAAATATATAAGTAGAAAAATATGTAAAAAATGTACATATACTTGTTAAAAATTAATTCTGATATATGTAGATTATCTCGTTAATTTTATTATTTAAAAACGCGAAAAAAAGAGATTAAAAAAAGTTTTTTTTTAGTGAAATTTATTTGCATCGTTGTTTTCGAAAATCGCACAGACATCTCGTGTCTCTTAAAATTCAGTTCTTCTCTCAGAACTGCGGGCTTATCTCTGCCGCATTTTTGTTCGTCTGCGGTAGTGTTGCAACACGCGAAGCAACGTTTCGCGCGAAACCTGCGACAAGAGATTTCTACTTGATAACGTTCTTGGCACGCGAGTACACTGAACTCAAGCTAAGAAAGATTGATAAGATTTGGATAAATCCGTGTTCTTCGTGGCAACTGAGCTGCACGACATATCTAATAGTTTCCGTGTTTTCTTATAGATGATATAATAATTAATAATTTTGCAGAATTCTGATTTGATAACTTATATACTTGTAGGCTACACAAATATAATAAATTTAACAAATTATATAAATTGTGTTTCCTATAAAATTAAAAATTTCTTTGTGTGTGTGTGCGTGTACTCTGGCGGAATATTAAAAGTATAAAAAATGCGCGCAAAAAAAATATGTAGGCTTCAAAAAGATGTAAATTTACACTCAAACCATTCGATTGCATTAAAAACCGTATTCGCGTTTCTGATACTTCGTAGTATTCGCAAGGTGCTTTGAACGGCGGTATTGAGTTTTTTATCCCACCATTGCAGCCAGGCGGAAACTGTAATCACCATCTTTTCATTGCCCTATACGTGTTCAACGTTTATCCTCTTTTTTTCTCGTCGCGAATTCACGTAAATCTGCGGTAACAGCGATAAACCTGCGAAGCTGCGAACGTTCAACATTTATTATTGCTCTCGCGTGTGAAGTTTGATATCCCGGGCGCACATGGATGCGCGCGGTCGCGCGCCGGTGGATGTCCGGATAGAATGCAAAGGGCGACGCTACTGTTCCTGGTGGTTTGCTGTTAGTGCGTAGGGGATGGGTAGATACGCTGGGGGTTGCGGTAGATCGGTGGGGGAAGAGAGAGAGATGGGGCAAGTAGGAGGGAGGAGCGGGGCGTGCGCCCTGCACCTCATAAACTTAAACCCTAATTAACCAGCGCTACGACTACTGTTGCGCTCTACGTGCGTATGGTTCTCGTTCGTACACACGAACGCACTTGGACGCTTTTCTCTCTCGCTCCCGCACTCGCGTGGGTGGTATGTATATACGTGTATATGCACGTTCGGCGGTATTCTCTAGTGAGAGACGCGATGTTTATTGCCCGACTTCACGTAAATTAGCTCCGCCCGCGAAACTATCCGGTGGGTTCCGTTCGCGGTGAAGCCATAACCGTTGTTTCCGAAGACGAGTCAGGCGCTCGAATTTTCCCTTTACACGCTCCAACATGAAATTCGACATATTCATTCTTACAGGGGAGGTATAAACTTGACTTATTCGATCGAATACAAAAAGTTTTGTAATCAACAAAATAACAATGTTGGGTGACCTCCGGTTCCGGATATAAGATCAATATTGAAGAGAGAAATGGGCAATAGAAACCGATTGCAGGATGTAATGCAGAATAAAGCACAAATAAGTGGTTTTCCAAACGTTTCGACTTGTATTTAAGTCATCTTCAGTGGATTCCTACAGAAACATTTTTTAATTAATTTGATATTAGCGAGATGTTTCGCGACACAGGATAAAAATCCACAATCACGCATATTTAATTTTAAAAGAAAAAATTTTATTTCGAACTCGTAAGATCAAGATGTGTATACATGAGATTTTAAATTGATGTATATCTACATTGAATTTAAATGGCTCAAAGGCAACTATGTGGGAGATATTTATTGCGGACTATTTTGTGCAATCTGCTTATTTTAATTCAGTAACACTGATGCAACGCATCTCGCGCATACTTAGCAGAATGTCAGTTTAGCGAGCTACGAAGTGATTTCTTCTTGAATTCAAAGCGTGTTATATATGTAGACGAATTCAAGACACGCCAAGTGTGTTTCTTGTTGATGTTACATTGTTACGTCAGGAAAACAAGAAGATAAAATACAGAAGATTTAATGATCATAAATTTTTCTGTGCTCATTTTATATGTCAAAAAAGTGCGATGGCATCGTCAACAGTAAGTCAAGTAATAATTTAGTAGTTCGCATAGCTGTCAACTCACTTAATCATAATAAAATACGAAAAAGCCAATACGAGCCTTGAGCACAGTTATCAGTGTGCAAAATTGTAAGTTACTAAAAGTAAATTACGATTATCAGTATATATCAGTATATATCATATTTTTAGATCAGTTTGAACACAGAAAAATCATGTATAATTTATATTTCGTAATTTACTTTTAGTAAATTACGAAATTTAGTAAAAGTAAATTACGGAATTTCTTATGTTGCAGTAAAATATTACAACTTTTTGCCAGCTAATATTCGATCTATCACCTCTAATCAAGCTTTTCGTTTAGCGGCCGCATCATATATTTGTACTCATTT
>QVNV01027214.1:0-25961 GCA_014825455.1 Pseudomyrmex pallidus
TCTCAGACGCGCACACGGCAATATTTCATCCGGTAAAATTAAAGAGCGCTCGCGCACTGATCAATGTTACCGAGGGTTGAATCAAGATGATGCGCTTTACCCTCTCGCGTTACTCACGTCTTCGCGAGCGGTGTATATACGCACGGTGTTGTTCGAAAGCGGGATGCGTGCGATGCATGCGGCACGCTATCGGCGACGTATCGTATCCGTGGCCGGGGTATCGTGTGTCTCCTCCGGCGCGGGGTCCGGTAAAGCCCGGGGTAGCTCCCGGTACAAAACGTGGGCCGCGGCGTTATGAATGCGTGGAATTTATCAATGGACGGCGCGCCAATGATAAATCGCGCGTGCGGTACCTATACGTATCGCGACGGTTCAGCTTTCTATTCGCACGAGAGGGAAGAAAGAGAGAGAAAGAGAAAACGCGAGGGGAGAAGAAACGCGCGCGCGCGCGCACGGCCTCCGAAGGTGGATGGGAATGTCTTCCTTCGACGAAGGTTTCCTACCGTGCGCATCGCGATGCTGCGCGCGCTGACAAATCGGTCTTCGTTTTTACGTTGCGTCCATCGTGTACGTTGCCGCGCACAGCCGGCGGCGCGTCCGTGATCGCGTACGCTTCTTTCACCCGGCCGCGTGCGTGTTTACGTCGTGATATAAGCACCGAGTACGCACTTTCAACCGTAACGTAACACGTGAGACACAATTCGAGTTTTGGTATTTCCATAAACAGAGCGTCTCTCCGCAACGGTATTCGATTTTTAGTATTCGAAAATAAACGGGGATGAGAGAACGCGTATGAGAAGAAATAAGGAAACCAACGGAGTGTTTTCTTTTTTTATTTCGACGCGCAAGTCGATCCGTTTGATCCGCGCGCGTTCTCATCCGGGTGAAATTTGAACGAACGGGAATACGCAAAAAAAAAAAACAAGGATAATGCGACAGACGAAACGAGAATGTGTCGTGACATATTTCGCACGTCTTCGACAAGCGTATTTTCGATAAGCCCAAAAAACGCTCGCGAATTGCGACCGCGCCTTATAAGCAAGCGCAGCGCGCGGTACCGGAGTAAATTAAGGAACGTTCGCGCGGAGAATGTAACCGCGCATTCGTATTCCACGGCGAATGCCGTTTTCGATAAAGGTTCAAGAGGAATCGCGGCTGCGAGCGAGGAAGAGTTCCCCACGGGCGAATTAAAGGGCGCGTCGCGAAGAATTCGCATCGATAAAGCGCGCGCGGGAGGATTCGCAACATTTTACGAGAGAGATCGGATCTGGACGGTCGTCTCGACCGGGAGATGTCCACGCACGACGGGGAGAAAAACAGAGGGAGGTAAAGAAAAAAAGAGAGAAAGAGTGCGTGTATGTCCAATGAATACCAGCATGTCTGGTAGCCCGTGCATCTCGTTTATTTCCACGATGCGGAGACAACCAGCCCGCATCTTCGGCGCGATTCCCTTTCTCTCAACCCCGCCGCGCGACGGCCCACGCGATGAAGAGATTCATAAACGAGACGCGAGGTGATCTTGTGCATTGTTTGTGTCTCGTTTCGCCGCGGAACGAGATTTTCCTCCCACGATTGTGGCGCGTGGGGTCAGCGACAATGCTTTGGTTAACGATACCGACTCGGAATCATTCGTTTTTTCTATTTTCGCTGCTGCTCGAGTTCGAATAAATGATCGAGAGCGATTCGAGAGCGTGTCGTCGTCAGCGTCAAAACGAATCGAAACGCACACACACATACATATATATAAATATATATATAAATTGTCTCTCTGACAGCATCGCATTCTCTGTTTGCGATGCATTAACTGATATAGAACACCTAGGCGTTTTACTGTGTCGAAACGTCGGACGCGGCTCATCAACGGAGACGGCGCGGTAACGTGGTGGAAGCGGCAATATCGTTCGCTGTGTGACGGAGCGAAGCGCCGAAGGCAAAAATACACGGCGTGTCTCGCATCCTCGTAAAGAGACGAAAATATCTGTTCAAGACAGCGAAGAGAAGAAGGCACGGGCTGAATACGGCGCCCGAGACGCGAACCATACATTTCACACCCGCCATCGTTCTCCTCTCTCTCTCTCTCTCTCTTTCTCCGTGTGTGTGCTTGACTCAAAAAACACTCGCGAAAATTCCGATTGATATATATATATATATATCACGCCTACAAACAATCGCAAATAGAAATCCGCGATCGCGCGACAGTGAGTGAAATTTGAAATATCGTCCCAGCAATATAATCGGCATCTTCGGTTCTCCGCCGCGTTAGATTCGCTTTTCTGGAGAGAATCCAATTTATTTGCAAGATCGGCTTTTTTCAAAAGAAAAAAATCGTAATTTATTTCATCAAGATTTATCTCTCATTTATTATGCGCACGTGAAAAGCCGAACAAAAGCTAAACCGGACATCTTCATCTCTTTTAGCCGAGATTTTCGTCGAGATTCTGTTCCTACCACGCTGCGGACGGGTCTTGATGTTAGATATGTGGGTGCATCGGTCACGCGTTGTTGGATTTCACCGCAATTCCGTGTATACGCGCGTGTACGCGCACGCGATTGCGCGCTTACACGCGTGCGATCTGTCATATAACTCTGAGGGTGGCTTTGTGACGTTTTACAACCTCGTATCTCTTGTAAAACCGCGAACTCTCGTAAAAGACAAACGCGCATCTCGTCGCGAATTAGATTACGCGCGGCGCAATTTTCTCCGGTGAACTCCCTTTCATTTTCTTTTTCGTTTTTGCTTTTAGATTTTTGCCCGTTCCGTTTGCTCGAGATCGACGACGAAGCTGACGCGCGATTCAGTTTTTCAGCCTTTTACCGCGAGCTGCAAAAGACGCGCGGGTTGTCCGTTCGTGAGGCGAATGAAGAAAGCTGATGAACAAAGGAACGGGAGCGCCCGTCGGGGAGGTGGACGTTCGATAATCGGCGCGTACACTTCGCGAGAAATAAAATTGTAATACGCGACGGGGCAATCGTTGGTATATAAATTCTCTCCTCACGCACTGTCATTATACGTTTCCCGATATTACGCGAAGAGATTTAGGCAATTCTTACGAGTCAGGCGTAATCATTCTGCGCCGATCACAAGCCGGTGTAATTATACGAATCGATATTCTACGCGCGATCGCGTAATTTCGCGTCCGCCGATAAAATTGTCAGCCGACGGAGGATTTATTAGCCAGCGCGACTCAACCTGCTCCTCTCTCCTCCCTTCCCCTTATCGATGCGATATTGCGGATGATCGAGAGGGTGGCAACTGTTCGCAATTAAATGCTTAATTGGACCGACATACTGGAGCTTCGGTGATTGCCGTTCCGGAACACCTGCTACGGTTGCCGGCTAATTTAATGCTCGTGGAAGAAATCGGCGTCGAGTCTTACAACACTTTGTATATGCGACCGTCTCTCTTTTTTTTCTCTCTCTGTCTCCCCTTAAAATATTCATGTCGCCCCGAAACACAGTCGAGATTAAGCGGCCGATTTTTTTGCATAATTGTCACTTTAATTGTGCGTTATTAATTGACCGTCGACTCCCGGTGATGGTCTTGGCGCAAATTAATGCGCCGTTTCGTAACGTGTTGCGCGTTTAAAACCGCACTCGTGGAAGCATCTTCCTTTCTCCCCGAACGTACTGCTTTTATCGAGAATAACAGCCGTGCGGCGGCGGTGACGACGGCGGCGGCGTCTATTACCCCCTTTCGACGAGGTGTACCCGCAATTCCAAGGTGGAAATAAAGCGCTGAAAGGAAGGAAACCGCGGCTTTGTTCGGGCCGTGCCGAAGCGTCTAATTATTGCGTCGTTCCGCCGCTCTCTCGGTTTCCACGTCTCGGGTGGCGAGCTTAGTCGAGAAAGAGAGAGAGAGGAAGGTAATCTCGTTGCGTGCAATCGCGTGTCGTGTTCGCGGAACGTGAAAACGTGCGAAGAGGCTTTAATTAACTCGATTAAGACGTTAAGCGCTTATTCTGTCGGTAACGCGATTCTTCACTGAGTTCTTCTTTCGTCTCTTTCTTCTTCTCTCTCATCGGTTCAACTGAAATGTTACCCGCTTTTAGATCAACGCCGATTCTTTCTCTTCCTCTCTCTCTCTCTCATCAAAACTTCTTGTTAACGCATTGCTCGTTTATTCGCTCGCAATATACGCGTCGCGTTCCGGCGATTATCGTGAACTGATCGCCGTTTATGCAAACACGAGTAAACTTGTTGATCCGCGCTCTTCATTATTAGAATCACGTTAAAATACGAGGTCGATTCACGCGTCGTGTATTCCCGTGTGCGCAAATTACAGTCGCGAATGTATAAATTAGTGTCTTTCCGTTTAAACGAAATAGCCGTTCAGGATTTCAGATCGAAAATGGATCAATTATTAAGCGCCGCTTGGTCGAAATCTCGCTAATCAGTATTATTGGCCTGTTGTGTGTGCAAAGCATAGAGAGAAACGTATACGGTAATAATATGTAATATTTGAAAACACAGATTTTTAATCCTTAATTCTAATCGTTGAGAGTGCGTGCGCTCGACGCACGCAATTTGCATTGCTGTATCGCAATAATCGATCTTGATTTATATTCTAGTTGCGACTTTTATAAAAGTCTAAGATACGAATTATTGCAATGAGAAAAACTCATTCTCGGCAAGCAATCAGAGGCAATTCCGATAATTATATGTACATACGAGATATGTTATTATTACCGCGAAAAACTTTTGATTTACTGTTTATGGTAAGTAAGTTAATATTTATAATATAAGTATTGATGTTTGATATATCGTTATATTGAGAACTTTTTCTAAAAGTAAGAAAACACGGACGACGTCGTTCAAAGAACCATTCCGAGTATTTATTTTGACTTAGAAATACGTGGAAAAACACCGATTTATTTCATCATTTGTGTCTGTAATTTAGCTTCTTCCAACTGTTTCTCATTGCTAATCCGTTTGTTTTTATATGTAATATTTATTTTTGGGTATTACTCAGCGGCTGAAAAAGTACAAAAACTTTCCGTTCTCTGAGAATAAAATCTTTGTGCCAATGTAACTCTAAATTTACTCACCGACGAGTCAGTGATCTCTCAGTTCTGTTTACCAAATAGGTTTTTATACTCGGTTTTTGTTCTCTGAGCGTGTCGATTCCGAGAGTCAAACAATAATAAAAACTTACGGATGGGGTGGTGGTGCGTGGAAAGCGGCGGCCGCGGCCGCTGCTGCTGCTGCAGCGTGATGTTCCCAAGCGGCGGCCGGATGCGCTGGATGCGGCGGCGGCGGCGGCCCGTGATGGGAATGAAACGGCGGCGGAGGTGCTGCGTGAGGGTGCGGATGAAATGCCGCGTGGAAGGCCGGGTGCGGATGATGCGGCGGTGGCGGCAGCAACGAAAAGGGCTCCTGGTGATAAGCGACTTCCTTCTCGGGCATCTTGCCGACGGCCGCTGTCGCCGCGGCGGCGGCGGCGGCTGCGGTTGTCGCTGCTCTCAAAGCTGCCAGGTGGTAAGCCAGAAAAGTGTCCTTTTCTTCCAGGATTAAGGCAGGTCGGTCACACTGGCACCCTGCTTGCGACGGGAACGGACTATAATGGCAGACATGGTCCGTTGTTTGGAGAATTGTTCGGTTGCAAAGTGGCTTCGCATCTAACGCGTCGTTGCTTGTCTCTTTATTATCTTCGAGAATGGACGAGATTGATTAACAGTATCCGGTGTTATCTCACTTTCCCACTCGTAATTTTGTGTTCTCGAAGCTTAAATTGGCCACGAAAGCGCGACTTGAGTTATAGGTTAGTTACAGATCCGTCGGCACACGTTATCGAGAAAACGAGAAACCGATTCCGGCGGATTTTCTATGCACTTGTACAAAACAAATCGAAAAAAACATGTTTTTCACGAACAAGTCTGTTCATCGTGCGACGGTTTGTTTACCTAACACGATCTTCGGGCGCTCTTGTTATTGTTTTCGCTGTCTTTTCCACATCGTTGTCGGTCGTAAATTCGTTCGCTCGCCGACGGATCCGAATCCGACCACCGAGCTTCGCCACTAGACTTTCACTAACCGTCGGATCCGGTGACTCACTGTCCGTTAATCCATGTGGGCCAAACTCGATTGATCACTAATACTCGGAGCGGTAATTCGCGTTGCGAAGTCATGACACGTATTATCGTCGCGCGAACGACTTCGTTGAGATCCGACGGATAAAATGGCGATCAATCAATCACCATCGTCGCGATTAATGCGCTACGAGTTCGCGCCACCGTTCGCGACTACGTTCACGACGGAAGGAGTCAGAGTGTTCGCGGGGGCGCGACGAACGTCCTCGCGCTCGCATTCCCGACCGTAACCCCTGGCGAACGAAACATTGTAAGTACCGGCGGCTCTAATCACTGCTCACTACTAATTATCGTCGGAAAACACGCGCGTGACACTCGTTCGTATTTCTAAATCGGAACACATCGGCTCTTACTGTTCGTGTCCGGGATGCGAATATTCTTTTTATCGGTCTCCCTTCGTACTCCAATGTTCACGGGGGGGTGACAAAGCCTGTACGCTCCGAAAAGGCGCGAGTCGGAACGTGTATGCGGGCCCTGTCACGGTGCTCGTGCTTTGGTGGATATGGCGGTACTGAGACTCCACCACCACCATCTCCGTTACCACCACTACTAGCACCATCTCCACCACGGCTATCAAGAGGGAGCATGACCGACAAGGACGGAGTGAGATCCCGGAGAGGTTTTGGTGGGGCAGTGGCTATGTGTTCCCGGATAAGGTGTGTGACAGAGGAAAAACTCGGCGCAAGAATGAGAAAGACAAGCGAACAGACTTCCCGGTGCGTCGGTGAAGGAGAAAAGAAAACGAGAGAGAAAGAAGGTTACGAGGAAGAGGTGAGACGTCGAGGGACGATGCGGGAGAGAAAGAGAGGCGGATCTCAATTGGGAATGGTGGGAAGAATCTTAAGAAAAGAGGGAGCGCGTGTACGGTATGAACGTAGGCCGAAGAGAGACGAGCCGGAGCGATAATGGTGGAACGAAGAGGAAGAACTCGTGTCAGCTCGACAACTCAACTAGCACCAGCCGTCCCTGACTCCCACCCTCGGCCCTTCAGGATCTTTCATCCCGTTCCCGCGGCTATAAAGGGAAGCGCGTGGGTGTATCGGTGAGTCTTTCTCTCTTTCTTTCTTTCTCTTTTTCTCACTCAAATATATCGGCTCCTAAGTGAAAGTAAGTTTATAAAACTACTACATGGCAATGATAGTCGAGACGAGCTTGCGCTTCATTGTGATACATCCGTATGTAATTATTTGAGAGGCTATTTTCACGTAATAATTTTACTCAATTAAATTAACGTAAGGAAACTACAATTTGTTCAAAAATCAAATCTACTTGTTTCAAAGTCGTATGTCGGCGCAACTTCAAAGCTCTCAGCTTCCTGTAGCCTCGCTTACATTTTTTTTCACCATATGCTCTATCGAGTGTTTTCTTTTTTCGGCGGCTTTTATTTTAGGACGACGACAGATTTCTCAAAGTACGAACTAGCCGAAGAAAAATCTGGTCACCGGGACATTCCATGGATTTTATCCGCCTACTGTCAGCATATCGTGTGCCTTTTCTCGCGCCCCATTCTACTATATAGCATCGTGTTCCCGCTCAGCACGTGTGAGACAACTGAGGAACTCGCGCGAGGGTGCGGCTCGCGTCGCATCAGCTCTTGTAACAGCTCGTTTTTCCCGTGATTAATAAACTGCATTTCAAGCAACCGTTTGCTACTTTATACGTGTCTTTGAGTATGACAGTTTACGCTTCTTATAGCGCGTAAATATTCCGTAAATTCTCGACATAAGATCTGACACATTTAATATCTTTACGTACTTGAAAACATTCGAGTTCACGACTATCGTATAAGAGAGAAGACGGCGTCGTCGTGTGCGAACATCAGGTGCGAATCGGCCTTGAGAGTCTAATAATCACCGATAGAAGAAGAAGAGGGATGAAGAGCGCGTAGAGAGCCATTAGCCAGCCGTTGACTCGACGTAATTGTCCTCTTCAACCTGCCAGTTGTTTGTTCCTTCTCCTGTCCGTTTCCCTCATCTGTATGTAATTCTCTTCGAAGGTCCTTTTCGTCATCCCGTGAATCGCGTTAAATTCACATTTGTCGGACTGTAACTGCTCGTTATTTTTTTTTTTTTTCGATGGGCTCCCGGGTTTTCTGGTAACGAAAAAGTGACATTCCACTCGCGCGATCTAATTATCGTCAGACGACCGATCCTTCTGTAAGAAAAAAACTTTTCTTTCAAGTTCGCTCGAATCGGCGCCCCTTCTAACTATATCTTGTTTTTTTTCTCGTACCACCAGCCAAAAGCAAACTTATGTCTCGTATTCAGTTTTGTTTATGTTCGCGTGTGTGTTTGTTATCCGAAAAGGTGTAGATAGTATGAAATCGGAAAATGATGATCGCAAACTAAGCCGTGAAAACGTCGGTTCGTCACGAGCGTGGTACTTTGAGATACTGTGCGACAAGCGTGACTTCCTGCCTCCTCCCTTCCCCCTCCGGTCCCGTGTCCGATCGATACGTTTTGTCGACTTTTTGAATCACCGCCGCCGGCTATTTAGATGTGGCGGAGAGAACAGGCAAGAAATAGAATTGTCAAAGCCAAGAGCGCTTTGTACAGTCCGGTTCGGAGTGAATGGACCGTGCGGTCGTTAAAATCGACAGAGTGCCGATATGCGGAGTGCGGCTACGTCTAATCGATCCGTCTTACAGAACTGCTCCTGAGAGAACGCGCGGCAAAAAGTAGTTACCTCGCTTCATGGTAGTCGTGTTATCCAGTGTAAACAAAAAGGGACGCGTGTTACTTGCACTATGCGAATATATAGTCAAGCCGGCAACAACACCACGCTCGTTACAAGACCGACGCATTTTAAGAGAATCTTCTCTTCCGTTTCTCCGTACGTCCCTTGATTCTCCACCCGAGTTCTCTGTTTCTTTCTTTTATCGCTGTTCTCTCTTTGTAACGGCAGCACTATTGATATTATCATATAAATTTTATCACGAAATAATTTTCGTCAATTTGATTCACTCTGTTCGGTTGTTACTCGGTTGTTTTGCTCTTTATATTGCATTACATAAAAAAACGTATAAAGATATTTTATAAAATAATCGTATATAAAGATTTTTAAAAATAAAATTATAGTGTGAGAGAAAGATTAATTATCAAATAACGATCGCATATAATGAGATCGATAAACGTGTTACATGCATCCGAAACGTTCAAATTGTGATAAATGCTGTGAAATAACAAAATAATGACATCTTGCAGCATCTCGGTCTCATTATTCGCATCTCGATTCGCTCGGAAAGTGTCCTAACAGTAAGATGTTGTGAGTGCTGACTGTAAGAAAGGGAAGACAGGAACCCTTTAGCTTGCGCGCGAATGTGGTGGGAGAGTGGGCCGAGCCAATGATGGGATTGCTTATGGGAGACCTCACCGGGTACCTGTTGGTCAGGTGTGCCCCACTCCGGGTGCCGCATCTTTTCTCTCAGTCTTTCTTGTTCTCTCTTTCGCCGACGTTTCTTATCCTTTTCCTCTCGTTGAGCCGATTATTTTGTCTCACTTATTCCTACCTACGAACACTGAGACTCCGTAAAGATTATTCTCCAAAACTCGCTATTGAGTCTTTCGACATTGTCACTTCACGAAGCGTTGAATTGAGTTTAACGATTTCCCATTTTACCGCCTTTACGAGTTCCAATACATGAAATGTACATTTGCCAGAAAATTTACACGATTTATGCGAGACGTCAAGTGTTGCTGCAGCTGTAATTATTGTTTTGAGTCTCGATGAAATATTCTCATTACTTGACACGCGATAGAATCACCTGAAGGCGCAATTCGTTAGGGTCGCAACAAGGAAAATAGAATGCGTTTCCCCATGGACCTACGCGTGTCTTTGGCCTGAACTTAACGACAGAAGGTGAGGGTCGTAAAAAAAGTGGCGGTTTTTACGCGGGAAACGTAACACGAGCGGTCAGGAGGCTGCGATTCGTGACTTCTCAGAAAGTCGATGGAGCCCGTTGCCTTACGGGTCCGTTTTCTGAGCCCCCCGTGGTTCTAGCTCATTAACCGGCACCCACCCTCTATCCCCTTCTACCTCATCATCCTCTTCTGCACGTCGTTGGCGTGACGGCTGGGCTCACGAACAACGTGCGTATGTGTCCGTACGCGGTCATCAGGTAAGAAAGAAGCCGCCTGTGCCGACACGCGGGGCGCTAGGCGTTGGGTCAGTTAGTTATCGGAGACGAGGGACGGATACGAATAGAAAAGGACAGCGACGGTTTTGTAGCGAACCGACAAAGAAAGATGTTCGGAGGAAAGAAAGATGACTGGTGAGGACCATTTCGTATAAGAGGGGGGCACGGGCCTCTCTCTCCTTGTTCTCTCAGCGCCCCGAGCCAACGAGCGATCCTCTCGTCGCTTCAAACCGGTGTGCGTCCGTCTGACGAGATAATTTGTTCCTCGTTTCCTGGGATTTCGTGAGCTGGAGACTCGATACACGATAGAGGCAGAGCGCAGGCGGCACGACGCGGCGCGGCGGTGGGGCTCTCGAAAGAAGGTCCTTCAAAACAAAACGAGCCGTCGATATACGTGCGCGGTCGCAACAGCGCGGCGCCTCTTTTATTATTACAGGGCCCCGCCGACACTTGGGCGTGGGAAAACGACAGAAGCGTTCTCCTCCTGTTTCGATCACTGCGCGGATCGAATCCAGGACACTTGGCTGTCAAACGGTTGTTGAAATAACGTGTGCTCGGCATGATGTCTTACACGCGCTACAAATGATTTTGAAAGCGGTGATCACCAGTCCCTTAAATTTTAAACAATATATTTGCTAGACTTTTCTTTTTATGTAAAGCCGATGTTTTCCTAATATTAGTAAAAAAAACAAAAGAAAGAAAATTACAAAACAAGTATGAATGCCACTTAACATGGCAATCAACAAACAGAATCGGATATTTCTCGGCGAGTACGGCGTAAGATAAAGAAAGAAGAAGAAAACGACGAAGAAGGAAAGAAGACATGAACCCCAAGAGAATCAGAGAAGAGATGGCGCGAGCCAGACAGGCAGGTTGGTCCGCTGGCTACCCAGGGGCGCCCCAAGGTGGCCGATGCTCGCACGCCGTACCCTAAAAGAAGACAGAGCGAGCGGACTGTCGTTAGAAGAACGAAGAAGTAAACAGGCCGCGAAGCCCAAGAGAAACATGGTGGCCTCGCCCCACGCGAAGACCTCCCGAAGACGGGGCCCGAAAGCCGCGCTTACTCTTCTCGACAAGGCTGCCGACATCTTTGATAAAACTCCTGCGCGCGCTCCTGCTTGAACATTTGGCAAATGTGCTTTTATTAATATTGTAATCAATACACACTTTACAGCACAATTAATTACGTGTTAAAGTTTCGCCGATATATAAATTTTAATTAATTTTACATCTAATCTTTTACAAATTCAAGTTGAAAAATATTGGAAAAAACCGCAATTTTCAACGATTAAAAAGAGATAAGAATCAAGATTACTTTAATTATAACTTAAAAAGGGAAATGTCAAGTCGATACGTGAAAAATTGTCGGATTTATTCTCTAGTCGGATTATCCTTCTTAGGGACCTGAAAAATTTCACCTGTTCCTTATTTATGCATCCTTTCTACGGTCGATTCGTATTGGAATTTGTGGAGGTACCGGCGCGCGGTTCTCTCGAGATATTTACCGACATCCTATTTATGTCTTTCTTTAGATTTCTCTAACCGCAAGAACTTAATCCCATCCTTATTTTACTTTGATTATGTCTTTTTCGTATGTTAATTCGCTCCCGAGGCGGCATACATGACACACATAGTTAATTTTGAAATTTTATAGCTGATTTTATTCTTTTATAGTTTTAAAAGTGCCGTGAATAATGCGTTCTTCAGTGAATTTATTAATACGCCGATCTTCTGGTAGATATCCTTCCAAATATCCTTACTTGTCGTTAATATAATACCTTCGTAGTTTGCAGTGATCGTTTACTCTTAAAAATGTAAAGATTCTAAAAAGTAAAAAGAAAAAAAACACAAACTTACATCCCAGTAGAAGAGAAAAAAGATTAAGCAGGTTATATAATTATCCACTTCCCGCAAGCATGATTTGTCCTTGGTTGTGTGATCACCAGTGTCGCATAAATATTAGGTATTATGAGGTTGTCACGCGTCGAAATTCGAACCGACGCATTCTGCCGCTGCAGGCTGTTCCTCGCGGGAGAGGAAGGAGTGGCAGCGAGAGGACAAGAGAGGAGGCAGTGTGGAAGAGACCTTAATCTCGTGGTGGACGGCGTAGAAACCCCTCAACCGGGCCCCCACCGCGTGCGTATGTCCTCTAATCATGGCTGGGAAGGCCGCCGCGGCTCGGGATAGAGACGTTCCACGGCCTAATTGCTATATATATGCCAAAAGGGGTCGGGGGGAGTGCCCGGTCGGTCTCGGTCGGTTATGCCGGGACCCACGGTGTTATTAAACCCTCGGGGGCCCCCTCGCTCCACCTCCGTCACGGGGAAACGCTCGGTGGGGCCGTCAGTGGACCCGAATATCCGGCAAGCTCGAAAAACTCAACGCGCCGTGAATCGAAGTAGCGAAGATGAGAAAAACGCGCTCTGAGTTAAAGCCGAATATAATGTTATCGTGACAAGTTTTTACAAAATCGAGTTAGTCACACTCCCGCGAGAATCCGAACAAACTTTGCAATTAATGTGGATTTGAAGCGCAATCTGCGTTCATAAGCATCTCTCGACATATTTTGTACTTCCAGACATTTTACTTGTAATAAGAAAAGAAAAAAAAAAGAAAAAAACGATACAACATCTGTGTTTCGACGCACGATTTTTCAATAAATTTCAAGATAACTAATGGAGCTTCTGATACATAACATCATCTTCCGTCTACTATTTCTTTTTTTTTTCGTCTCTTTTCTCTTTCTATCTTTCTCGCCTTTCCTCGGCGAGTATTGCGCGTAACAGGTTTCGAATCGGATTCTTGGCTCGTATCCGAAGAAGTGTCGCGCGTCGAGGAAAGTCGGTAATAAACTTATAATAGGTCTACCCGCCAGATTTACAGCCCCATTTACCAGGTTTCTCTCTCCTCCCTCCTCCCACACTTCTGTTCTCGCTCGGCTCGCGTTCTTGACTCTTGTTCCTCGTCTGTGTTCCTTTTTCCCCTCTGTCGTGTAAGAGATGCCGACATTACGAGAGAAAAAAGGCGGCGATGCCGAAGAGAAAAGAGAGCTGCGCCGAAAACTCGATGGGGGAGCGTCGACCCGCTCCATTTTCACGTTCCGCGCGCGGCCTCGCACTGAAACCAATGAATCGAGATTTACGGCGGTACCGAACGCTTTTCAGGACACTTCGGCTACCCTGAAACTCGTCGCAAAGAAGATGCTGGGAGGTTCCGCTCGCCTATCTGCTCGGCCGATCTGCACGGTGGAAGTTGAGATATGTTCGCGCAAGAGGTTTCTCTCTCTCTCTCTTTCTCTCTCCATCCCTTTTCTGTATCCTGTTCGCCGCATCTTCGTGAGAAAGAGAAAAAACAACGAGGCACAGAGCGTCGAGCGAAGGGCGCCTGAAACCGACAGCGAACGACCGAAAGCGAGAACTTACCACCGAGGTGTCGAGAGTTAGTAGCTTGCTCCCAAGTGAGATCTTGAGATAAAATCGCTTACGAATTAGCGGAGGAGCCAACGTCTCGGAGAGGAGCTTGTAAAAGAAGCGACGCGGAATTTATACTTCGTTTGGTCCGCGTGCATTGCGCGACCACGCACGAAATTTTCGAACGCTCTCTGATTACAGTATATCGACGGAGTTTGCGTTGAAAGGAAGAGAAAACGTGTTTTTCGTTGCCCTTGCGAGAACAAGATTAAGAGGCTTTGCCTATCTTCTCGGAAACTGGACATTGAAGTGTCTTTTTTTTTTTTCGTTAGACGCACCGCTCAACGCGCGATTACTCCGCAAAAGGGGCTCCGAGGCGAAACGCAGGATCTTCTCGTTTCTCCGGCCGAGATGGAGAACGCGAAGAAGGAGAAGCCGCTGGCACATCGACGGTGGAAGCGAGAGCAGCCATCGTAGTCAATTTCTTGTTGGATTCATGGCGAATCAGAGAGGCAAGGCAGAGCGAGCCTGAGCCTGATCGGGCCGCCTCATTGTTTTTCCACGGTGAGGAGGCCCCTAGAGGGCTTTATGAGCATTCAACGGGGCCCCATGACGCTCAGGAGCGTAAGAAGCCGCCGTGGGGGACTTTCGCAAGTCACCCCGAGGGGGCCCTTTGTTCCTTGTTTGCTCTATCTGCTGTTGCTTCTTACGTGCGTTTACAACGACGAAGACGACGACGACGACAAAGGACGACGGCGACTATCGGGACGAGAAAAACCAAAATTGATTCTTCTTTGCTTCTCGCCTCCTCACCGCTACTTGCTGCCTTCGTTCCACTTACCGTCGTCGTCGACACGATCATTACGTGCGCGAGGCGGACCGCTAATTCACCGGAAAGTTGGGCAACCCGGCGCGGCCGCGCCGATGAAGATGAATTATGACGTTGGGGGTCCGTGGTTGATTCCCTATTGGCGACGCTCTCATCCCTCATTTCGCCAACTTCTCCACGCTCCCTCGTCTCTTCCTTGCTCGTCCTGCTTGCGAACTCGATATCGTAATTATTGCATACCGCGTCTTGTAGTAGCGAACGGATCTTCACGCTACTTGCTCTTTTGTGTTCGACTCATCCTCATTATCTTACGCGCGCAACAAAACACTTTTTGGCAATTTTCAAAAAGCGTATTTGCTAAAAAAATTTGCTTGAATTCATTACAAATCTTATTTACGTTTGTAAAAATTAATACAGTCGCATGCTTGCGATCTTTGCGAGAATTTTATTTAACGAGAAAATCGTTTAAAGATCGGGAAAATATTTCGTCAGTTTTCACAAAGAAACTGAATTATATTTCTCGTGGCGAGGAAGAGAGAAAATAATGCGATTTTTCATTTTCGAATGGGTCGGCGAGGTGCCGATACCCTGTCGAGAGTCCGTAATCATCTTGTTGTCGACGTCGTGGAAATAACACAAAAGGATCGAACTGGCGCTAATTACGTCGCCCGTTCGCTTATACACGATATGGCGTGGGGAACGTGGCCGTATCCCGGGACACGTGAAGGAACGAACGCCTCGAAGCCACTGTAACGAATGGACTGGGTTGTGAGACGGGGTCCGACGTTCCAGGGAAATTATCACTGTTGAGAATCCGAAGTGGTTTCGGAGTTGTCGTAACGATCCGGGCGTGAAAATCAAGGGAAAAAGAATGGATCGTGTGGATCCTCGTCACGCCTACCGACCCTGTGATTTCCCGGTCGATCAACCGCGCTAGATACACGCCACACTCCTACGCGCGTGGTGGATTCTTGCCTGCGACTTGTTTCCGAGTCAAATCGAAAAAAAAAACAAGAAAGAAAAGAGAATAGAAGGTACAAACAGTAGGCAGGCTGTTAAATTCGATTTACACAAAAATCCGGGAAACGAATTCTGGCCACCGTATAAAATTGCATTTTGTCGGTCCCGTAATGATTCCATCCATGACATTTTTGATGAAAAAACACGTGTCACGCAACAGAGTTATTGCGAGAAAGATTACGTAAAGAAAAAACTTTCTCATTACCATGTGCGTCGGTTTTACTTTGGACTTCTGTTTAAATTTTTATTGAAAAGAACTTGCATTTCTCTTATATTTGTCTTTCATTGTTACACTGTATCTGTACATTATCATTTATCTTATTTTTCTCGTTGACTGAGAGAAAATCTATTTTGTAAACTCAAGTAACGATAAATCTGTTTAAAAAAAACAAAAAAAAAACACGCGTTTTTTAACTTTATGCGTTGTTAACGATCTTATAAATACAGCTTTAAAAATCAGACGTCGTAAATTTGTTTTTGACTACTTCTAATTTAACGCATAATGTGGTCTCCACCGGGGATTTTTATCTCAGTGAAATTTATGACATTTTCGATCAGGCGATAGATTTGTCGTGTTCCGTTCCACAATGGAGATTCGGGTATTTCCTGTTTCCATCGGTCGACCGACCTGTGCACAGATTTCTGAGAAACCGGTGATGCCGCCAAAAGACGTCCGATCAACCAGGCAATCGTTGACCGCGGTATCTCGCCACGAATTTAATTAGGTGTGGAAGAAACGAAATTTTTTTTACATGTTTGCAACTTTATGGCTAAAACACTAAAATGTCTATTGATGCTAATTGTCCGGATTCTCGAAATTGTGACTTAACGAACATTATGATGTGAGAATATTACGCTCTGCGTTTGTTTTCGCCAAGTAGAATCTCTCTCTAAATTTAATAGCAATAACAATTAAATTTAAATGCTTGAAATAATGTGCAAATTTTTCTGATTTTTTTAAAAACACGCCATTGTGTGCAAAATAAAAATTCAAAAATATGTAATTAAATATACGAATACAACATTATATCGAAAAACAATGTTGTACGAGGACAAAAAAGCGACAGTTATTTCTGCATTCTTACTTTTTTTTTTTTATTACCTACCAATTTATCTTTTGACTAAGCACTTTCGTTGACGTGAGAGACTATTTTTCGTTTTTCTCACGATCAACATGTTCTTCAGGCAAAACTTGACAAACTGCAGGATACCTATTTTAGATGCAGCCTTCACAATGAAACCGATTACTTGCGCGACAGGACGGATGTTTCGGCTTTGCCGAGGTGAGTGAGAGAAACCGCCATTTCGAGCCTGAATTGCGACGTTTCACGACGGGAGAGCTAAATATCGTCGCGAAAAAAAACTCGAAAGACAAGTAAATCTCGGCAAATTATGGGATTCGTTCGACTGTGTAACCATTCGTCGCAAATTGCACAAATTTCTTCTGGAAACTGCGAGTGCAAAAATTCAAAGAGAGTCGCGCGAGCTTCTTATCTGTCACGAAAATTCTTCTATAGTTTGTTTCAAGTTATATCGCAAGTTTTTCATTAAACTATAAATTTACGAGACAAAGAATTAGTTATTTATTAAGATTCTCATTAATTCACGCGGAAATCTTATCCGCAAAGTTAATTAAATTGCTGTAATCACTTTTTTTTCTACTATTTCGAAAAGTCTCGTCTTCTAATGTGAATTTAACGCGTTATTAAACAATTACGCGGCTCTTCAAAAAAATCTCGAAAACGCGCGACTTCTCTCACACCGCCTTTAACACCGTCCATTCTTCCATTCCGCACAATTCACGCTGCCGGTTCTCAAAATGTTACCGCTCTTCTTCATCGGGTCGTAACGAGTTTGCTGTAGTCCCGAAGAGGCCAAATGGGCCTAATGAAGACATCGCGGTAACTCGGCAGAAAGAAGGAAGGCCTCCCCGGTCTATCCCAAGGTTCCAAATCACCCGCACAATGGCCGACTTCGTATCCATTGTCGAAAGGAGCAGGGCCGCGACCGGATCGGACTCTGCCTATAATGGCAGACGAGGCATCGTTCCCCAGTATTGTGTCGTTTCCTGAAAGCCGGACAGAGGAAAACCCAACGTGATCTATAAAATCGGGGTTTCAAGCTATCAAACGGACCTCAGTTCTCCGACTAAGTACGGAAGAGATCAGAGAGACACCCTTCTCTCTTTCTCTCTCACGCGCACCCTCGCCTCGTTGAGAAAATCGACCATTCAGTGTCAATGTCATCAATCGTTCGGGTCGGAACGAATCGCGTGAAAAGGATTTCACAGAAAATTCGAACACGAACGATATTGTTGGTTTACGCGTATTTCGACCGTTTAACTCGCGGATTGACGAGAATTCTCGTCTCTCTCTTTCTCCTGTATACTCTGAAGGACCGTGTAGCATCTGCGATGTTACGCGTAAATATCTGTAAATGCATTTCCGTGTACGACTTTGTCCGCTTGTTCAGCTATGTAATTTGGGCGAGTGTATTTAATTCACTTTGAAGTTTTTATTATTTTTTAGAATTTTGTTTGACACGTAACAGACAAAACTGTTTAAATTTGAAAAGTTATTATTTAAAAATTATGTTTAATGTTCTCAACACCACTTTCATAATTCGCTTAACACCTTTTCATTTGTTGAAATCCCGGTGTGAAGAGGCATGCGCCATTTTGACGGTAAAGGACTAATGTCAGGATAGCAGGCTGCGGGGATGATCGTTATAAATAGTTGATGGGTAATCACGCCTGGTTTACGAACTATATAAACTGTCACAAGGGGAGAAGGCAACAATGGGGAAAGCTGTGGTGACCGAAAGATTCGTTCGCGTCGGTGTAGCTTCACCTGGTACATGGAATCGTAATAATTCCAGGTGCATATACACCGTTGTGAATTCGTGAACGACGACGTGCACTGGCCACGTGATAGGTGGTAACTGGTAACTGGTACCTGATGATTTGTGACTGGTAGCCCGTCGCGCCCGGGCTAATCCCACAAAGCGAGCCGGCCTTAGAAATTTCTGGACAATTTATTCCGTGGCATGCGATGTGTAAAAAGGACACCGCGTACGACCGATGCGGCAACATTGTGACTGCTTGTGGAATTTGAAGCAAAGTTTGGCGGAAAACTTGAAGAACGTTATGGAAGTGTTGAGAGCTTCGATCAAATTGATCGAATATCCGATGTTTATGATAAAATACAAATGATGTGATGTCTTGTAAGTTAATTCAAAAGTTTTTGTTATTTTTAATCTCTTTAATACTTTATTTGTTCAGAAGAAAAAATATAGTTAATTTAAATAAACTATTTTGTGAGAAGACAATTAAACAAAGGAAGGAAATTACTTCTTCCGCGCGCCAAACAGAGGGTAGCAAATTCCATTCGCAAAATCAATGTTCATTTATGTTTCGTTCGCGGATGCGTCCCTGATATTAGCTCCGTCTCCGTCTTCGCTGCTGCCTCCGTCTTCATCGCCATTTGTTCTTTTTTACTCCTTCACTGTCTCTCTCCCTCGCGTCTCAATCTAAGAAAGACCCCTCATCATGTTTTAATTTCACGGCCGGCTTTCCCCTCGCTCTGGATCCCTTCCACGTTGCCAGCAGCAGCCGGCAGTGCGAGATAGAAAAGCGGAAAGAAAAAGAAGAAGGAAGAGAGGAAGAGAGAAGAAGAGATAAAACTCTCGTCATAACGAAGACAAGACATAAGAAAGGAACAAGTGTAAGAAAGACAAGATGTCCGTCCCCACCAACGTAAAACCACGGAGGGCGTCACCTCCCTTCCTCACAGAGGAACTCCCTTTATCCAAACGTCGATGACTCGACAGAAGCGGCGGAGTAAAGGGAGACAGGGTGAAGTGCCTCCAAGAGGGGGGTAACAATCCGCGTGCGGGATGTTGGTAGTTGGCCGGTGCGCGCACGCCACGAAAACTCTATCCCCACTGTTCGTTCTTGACGTGTTCTTCTGCGTCGTACAATCGCGTACATGGTCACCTGCTTTTAGTCATCCAAAAGGCCGCGGTAGAGCAAAAAAAAAAAACGATTACGCGGGAAGACACTGAAAATACAAGATTTTCGATTTTATTACGGAATTGACAATTGATAGAGGTTTCCGATAACTTACTTTAATAACGCGATTTCAGTTTTGGATCTGGACACACGCTTGATTATTTCGGTCGTTGCGTAAAAGTCGCGTGCGAGAATTTTCGTCACGTGCGGGAAAGATCACGATCGAAAGGGTGCGAAGACCAAATGTCTTGAATGAGATTCTGAAAGATTCGGTTTGTTTTGCGGATTAGGCTCGTGTTCTTTTAGTCGCAACCCGCGACGAATCACGAAACGCGGACCGGCGCACGTCGCCACTTTTTCTCCCCCGTGAAACTTGTCAGATTGTCCCCTTACACGCGAAGGGCCGGCGTCCGAAATTGCTTCCATAAATGTTCAGCGCACATAATTGAATTTGCGAAACAATAAACTCGCCGATTGGAAATTAATCAAGTCGCCGTTTACGATTTTACGGTGTGACGTAGAAAATATTCTATCGTCGATGAGTGCAAGGCTTTGAGCGGGTTGAGACATCAAAACCTACGACGTTAAAAATTTATTTTATAAGAATAAAAAATGTGTACAACGTTAAGAATTTATTATAAGAATAAATAATTAGTATATACGTATATATATATATATAATTACTTATGAGTTTTTTTTTATACATAATACGTTTTAGTAAAAAACATTTTAGTAACTTATAAAAATGATGAAAATGCGTATATATATGCATATCTACTGGTAAGTCTACGGTATTATAAACTGACAAACGTAAATCATATTCGTCTAGTCGTGCTCAATCGTTGACGTCGCCGTTTTTTTCGTTTCTTTTTGTCTTAATTTTCCTCGCATTAATTATATAATATGTAATTTCTCTTGAGTATGACAAACAGGTACCTTTCAAACATGCCGTTATATTATTGACTTTTATTACAAGTACATATAAGTATACAAAATTACAATATAGTAATGCGTAGAAGAGGGGATTCGAAGGAGGCAATATGTACAACAGGAGAAAAAAATTTATATATGTATGTATAATGAGAGGCGTGTTTTGAAAAGGAATTGAAAAAAGAGGGGGGAAAGAGGAGAAGACAAAGTTAGTAACGAAAACTTAAAATACGAGCATCGTCATCTTCGTTTTCTAAACCAGCGTAATTGAACTCGTCCCGTGTGTGTGAGGACGGAACAAATCTTTTGATTGAACATGTGGGAAAGATATTGATACACACATCTGTGTTCTTTGTTACACTTCTGCTTACACTATTGAGCTAACAGTAAATACATTGTGCGTCTCGCTTCCTTTCTCGTGTCTAATACAGCGACGTTGCCGCGGCTTCGTTTTGAACGGCCTGGGAGGACAAGGTGCTTCTTTTGAACGCAAAATGTTTCAATTTTTGTTTTCAATTCAATCGCTTGTCAAATTTGAAATTAGATACGTTAAATCACTTTTTGAAAAATTGAATCTACTGATGTATCTTCGAGAACAATATAAAAATGTTGAACGCGACGTAAAACAATTTTACATTCAAACAAACACCACAACGATACTCGTCATCTTTCAACGAATCTGACGATCGTTCTCAAAGAATGCGTTGCAACGAAGCCGGGCAACATGCGTTCGACATCGTCGGAGAATAGACTAAACAAACAAACAATAACAACAAAATAATAATAAAATTTCTCTTTTTGCGATCGATGTTAAGCATCGAGCTTTTTCTCGTCGTGCTATTTGCATTTTGGCGTCATCTACGATTTATGACACTATGTATCGCACCACACGCATAATGCGCGCGGCAAGCTGCGACGATTGAAATATCGCTTTCAAATTACACGTTCTCGCGCTACTAAATTTCTATTCAAATTTTATCGATAAGAAGATACTTTCATGAAAGACTTGTGCGACGTCTCTTTGAAATGACACAAAATTGAAATTAATCAGTCGAATGTTTATATTGTACAAAATAAATAAATTATTCTTAATATTTCAATCACCTACAGCGAATCGCGCTCGATGTCGTGAAAACGACGCGTAGGAAGGCAAGAAAACGCTTCTTCAAGGAACCTTCCTTATTTCATTGGTTCTATTTTGGCACGGGGTTGAGTCACGCGCGTTTAAACGAGAAGTTACACGCGCAAGATTTTAATCTGAGAAGAATTCGTGAAGAGCTCCGAATTTAGAAGAAATTTACTAACGAGAGAGGAATGTCGGTAATTTCGATGAATCTTGAAACCACGAACGATGCAAAATCCTTTGCCGATAAATAAGCAGCTATCCTGCAAACACACTGTAAAAGTGCTAAAGGAAAGGAAAAACTATGTCGATTTTGATAAATAATTAAAAATTGTAAAAATAATATGTAGTCACGTTTTTCACGTGTATACTGATAATTTTGATTTTTTATAAATTTACGGAAGATACCGTCCAGCGGCTTCGTCCGCGATAAATCTTCTCATTTACCGTGACTCGTTCTCGTTTGAGCGTCTAGAGCGAATCGAAGTTGGATTCCCGATCGCTGGTCTGCGAAAAGCATCAAAATCAAATAAAAAATATAGAACGTTAATCTCTCGCGATTTTTGAGGAGAAAAACGATTTTCAACGTGAAGTATCTTACCCTGTCCGGACTATACAATGGCGGGTGTTGTGCCGGAAGTCTCAGTGTGCTGCCTAAATCGCGTTCGGCCATAGTGTGACCCTCGCTGGCGCTGTCCCTGATGTCCCTGTTATCTCTGGCGTCCTTGACGCTGTTCCTTCGCACAGCGGCGACTTTCGTTGGCGGTTGGATCGTCGTTTCGCCGCACGATCTCGCCAAAGTGGAACCCGCCTCGCCTAAGTCCAATCTGAGCAGCTTCGTGGGTGCTTGAATGGTCGTTTCGCCGCACGAGCGTGCCAGAGTCGAGTCGAGATCGACTTGAAGATCTCCGCTTCTCAGCACCTTCGTCGCTGTCTCCACAGTGGTTTCGCCGCAGGAGCGCGCCAAGGTGGATTCAGCGTCCACAGTGCGAGTCACCGTTGCTGACACCTGTTATTAATAATTAAACTCTCATTTCGCTATAAAACTTGTATACGCATCTGAGATAAAGAAATTGTAAATCGAACAATACCTGAAAACCGGCGCTCACGAGAGCACCCGTGGGCGTCATCGGACTTCTCGTCCTCTGTAGATCAGCCTCCTTGCAATCCTGCATCGTGCTCGATATGCTTTGCTTTCTGTTTGCCGGCGAGCTCGTACCATTGTCGAGGTAATTGAGAAGCTTGTGCTCTTCGGCGGCGAAGGTGCTCAAGCCGCCTTTGTAATTTTGCGGTGACTGCGGCGCCGATCGATATTTCGCGCGCGGTATCATTACCGTCAAAGACCGATCACGCTGATCGTCACTGATCGAAATTGCTGTAGCGACATTAATTTTTTTTTAACCAGATATTATCGTAGAAAAATCAACACGTTGGTAAAATCGCAATTACAAAAAAAGAAATTGCTCGAAAAATGACGACTAGATAAAAATACGAGAATACATACCAGGCGCGGATATCATAGTAGCTTTTCTCGGTGGATGACGGGGTTTCGTGCTTATCTTACGAACCGGTCGCTTGTTCGGCGGCAACGGCGCTATCATTTGCGGGGGCGGTGGCAAAACGTGCGGCACGTGATGGGGTATCGCCAGATCGGTAACGCTACCCTCGCTACTGGTATCGCCACCCGTTCTGGAGATCATTGCACGTCTGTCGCCGGTCTTTCGACCGCGTCCCGGATGACGGAAGCACGTCATTCCCAGACAAATGGCCAAGAGACCCAGTAAGATCGCTCCGGTTGTTACCAGGGCTATCAACAAAACTGCGAACACACAGAAATGTGTTAAAACTGTCTTGTATATTAATTTGTTTGTGATATTTTGATTTAACTGTACTGCAAAGCCGTTTTTGCTTTTAATTTCACCTTTGAGATTAACTTGACAACGTTGGCCGCTGTGCCAAGGGAAGCATTCGCATACTTCCTGACCGAGAGAATTGGTGACGCAATGGCCTTTGTTGTTGCAACCGGCGCATCCTAACGGAGCTTGCGAGCACACTCTTCCAGGATACGCTGGATTGTCCGACAAATCGGCCCAGCCTTCTCTACAAGAACATTGATAGGAGCCTCGTAAGTTGAAACACGCCGCGTAAGGCGAACAGTCGTGATGCGGTCCGTTTTCTTTAAAAGCGCATTCGTCGAAGTCAACCGCCTCAATCTGAAATATAAAAAAATATTGAAGATCATTAGAAATGGCGAACATTCAAACTTGTTTTATGTGACGCTTCGTAATTTATATTGACTCACTAAATCAAGATTTTTCGATGCGAAAACCTCCATGCCGCCCAAACTGTAATTGCTCCCGACCAAATATTTCCGAAGAATTTCTTTTAATCTGGCCTCGTTGGTGTTATCGCTAAGCTGCACGTGGAACTCGACTCTCGTGGGATCCGGAGTGAAGCCGGCGATTGTAAGCCCTCTGTAAATATCTCTCAGATCACTCTGCATCAACATTCTGTCCAAGGCTTCTCTCGTCGGTGTCATCAGACGTTTGTAAATTGTCGATGTAGAGTCATTTAAGGCACTTTCGTGGGTCACGAGGTCGTGGCCGATGCGATCCAGACCGACGCGTAGAGTGTACGTGTAAGTCGCTGTGTAAATTATTTTATTTTGTTTATAAAGTGAACACAAATTAAAACATTTAACAAATTTATCAAATAAAAAAATATACTTACGCTTGCAAGGACGATCCGGGAACATTCTCGCAAATCCTGGCCGACACACACACCTCGTTTCAGTTCCTACATCAGCACATATTTCAGATTTGGACGGTTTGCATTCCGGTGTGCATTGATTTGAGGTGGGTGCCACAGGTGCGTTTAATATTCCACCCGCCAGTACCTTGTGAACCTCGTTGCCCGTTGGATCTTGCTCGTCACGCGAAACTTCCTCTCCGTATTCAGCTTCCACCTGCAAAATCAAGCAAAATATCTCGGTTTTGCGCCAGTCAAATTATTTTTTTTTTCTTTCATATTTCTAAAAATATTCGGAAATTTTTCTATGTATTTTTCCAAATTCGCACCTCTTCCGCCCCGGGCGCGGGCGGTTTCTGATCGCTCATTACGACAAATATCGAGTCATTATCCACAGCATTGTCGTAAAGCGAAGGTATTCTTGTGACGATCGATTGTAAGATCGTCGATGTCACTGTCGACACGACGCTCGTTGGTCGCACCAATGTTTCCGTCACCGTTTCCACCGTGGTCGTGGTCATCGTATGCGTGAGCAGGAGTGTTCTCGTTGTCGGTGGCGAACCTAGCACCGATGTTTTCGTTCTCGTTACCGTCGATGTTTTAAATCGAATTACCTAAAAATAATTGTGTAAATATATAATTAATTAATTATGTACTTCCGTGAAAGAGAGGATGACATGAAAAATATAACTATATATCGACAACATCAACGCACATTAAATCGTTAATACCTCTTTTGGTTTCATTTGTACAGTAGCGTTGGATTCATCTTGATTGACGGTGTTAGTTGTCGGTTTCGCAACGTTCTTCGTAACTTGCACAACCAAATCGCTCGTTTCGGAACGCGTTTTATTGTTTAATATCGGTCTCAACGTACTGGTTACTTTCGAGATCGAACTGTCGACTCTGGTAACGATTATAGACGACTCCTTGCTCGCCGTTCTATTTACTGTTCTGTACTCAGTCGCTTGTGGTTTTTGCGTTTTGATCATCTCAGTCGAATGTTGATTCTCTTGATCTGTCATTTTCGTGACGGATGTTAAAGATTCGGTAGGTTCCATTCTTGTCGATGGCAAAACGCTCTCATGACTGGATTCCAGGAATACTGGATGCTCAGGCCGTTTAACGGGATTTGGAGGAACGTCCAACACGTACAATTTTGTCGAATCTACATTGTAATGAATTGTTGACGATCTGCTCGGCTGAATGTGATCCACTTGCGATGGTCTTAGCCTCGTCGGTATTACCATGTTTGTGGGCAATGTCGATGTCGTTTGAATAGGAATTCTAGAATAAAAATTTAATTGCGCGAAATTTGTAGAAAATTCAAAGCTTTGTTAAATGTAACTTTTTTTTGTACGTACCTGGATACGTGTTTAGTATCGAAAGGTCGAACGGTGTAAATGCTAACGTGTTGAGTCATTCGCGTTTCTGCGGACTTAAGAATGTCAGGAACGTCGACCACAACCGGCAAATCAACGGTGCCGTGAATAATTGGAATCTTTGATTCGATATCCTGAACTACCGGAATGTGAGATGTTGCGACAGCAGTGGCTATCTGTATTGAACCGGAAACCGCAACAGCTGGTCTCACGGTAGCGATTTCGAGCGGTCTTGTCGTCGTTAACACTGGCGGTGGCGGTACCATGTCCTAAATTTATAAATATTATT
>QVNV01027217.1:0-12712 GCA_014825455.1 Pseudomyrmex pallidus
GTCTCCGGATAGCATTAAACACTCTTCTATTGATACTACATACCTGCAAAATTTTAACAAAATCGGTGAGTCTACGGGTGTACCCTCCCCTTGTAAGTTAAGAAGTTCGTAAACAGTAAACATTCATGTGGGTGGTTATTAATTATAACTTTCTAAAAAGAGTGACAAACTAAAAATCGTTTGATGACTGTCCTCATCAAACAACTGTATTTTGTTTGTAAGAGTTTTAACGTGGAACTTTTTGTATAGAGATAACATGCGCTCGGAGAGTTCATTTATCATTAAGTAAATAAGATAACAAATCTACCAAAAACAGGCAGATTAATTTATCGTCAGATTGAGGAGACTGAAAAAGATTAGTATACTAAGTGTTTACAAAATTCTTCACAAACATTTAAATGTTAGGAAAATTTGTACACTTTTCATTCTTCATTCACTCACAGAGATATAAAAAGCACTCAGAATGAATTGGTGTCAGAAAATATTAAACGATTATAAAGATGAAGCTCCAAAGTATTTAAATAACTTTGTTGAAGGTGACAAAACTTGACTTTGTTATTACAATATCAACTTAAAGCGTAACATATTAAAGAGACAAAAATTTATAAGCGAATTTATGAGCTTCTATTAGCATGCAGACCAATCGGAAGAAAAGTAGCAGCAACATTTTAAAATGGTTTATTCAAATGAAAAAATGCATTAATTTTGTAACAATTATTTTGAATGTAAATAAATAGAGCTATATTGCAAAACTTATTTAGTGATTTATGTATTGGCGATCAGTAGGTCGTGTTATATATTTGAATTTTTCAAAAATCGTTTTACGCGACATATCAGTGACAATATTTTATTTAAAAAATTTTATTTTAAATACTTCAAAATACGTTGTTGATACAATTTTATTTTCACTTTATTATCCATAATTCTGTTTCTCTTTTCTTCTGCACGATCCGGAAATGTTATATAAGAATAATTCTAATGAAGTGTAATAATACTATATGCAATTCTTAATAATGAAAACCAAACATGTACAATATAGATCTCAATGAATAAAAAAACAAAAGTTATAAAACAGTTATAAAACACTCAAAAACTTTTAACAAAAAGTAGTCTAAGATCGTTTTAAACAGCCGGCCGAAAAAGGAATATTTATATATAATGATGTGTAAAACGCTGCTATTATTAATGAAACTTAGTTAAAACAGAAAAGGTGTTGAAGAGTTGGATCTCAAATAATTACAGATTAATTACAGTTGAGATTATAGTATCTGAAACAAATAATCTGTCAGGATATTATTTTACTATATATTTTTAATTTCTTTAAATATTTTAATGAGATGTTTTATTGTAAATATATATTAAAATACAAGAGAATGTTGTTAAGTTCTTTCGGAATATATTAAAAATCAAAATACGTGATATTTATAATAAAATACAGGTTATGTAAAAAATCAGTAACTGTTTGACAAAAGATTGATACAAACATTTGTCTATCAATATTGTCAGTAATGTTTGTCACATTTAAGATATTGTTTAGGATAAATATTATTACTCACAGTATTTGCGTATCACAGAAAAAATAAGTCAACTCAAAAAAAATAAATTTGCTAAATCTATTAGATAAAACTGAATCAATCAATCTCTTATTTTAGAAATGTTGAAAACTTATGTAAATATAACACAAACTTATGTAAATATAAAACAAACTTATTTATAAGTTTACTAATAATCAAGTTTTAAAAACTGTTGACAAATTTAAATACACATTTAATGATATACAACCTGTAATAAAGAATTCTGATATCTTTTTTGACGTACAAGAATATATTAATAAGACGATTCTTGTTTTGATTTGAATGTAAAGATAAATGGTTTAGTTCCTTGATAATGCCAAACAGTGTGATTGAATTGGTACAAATAAGAAATAATTGTACTTTATCTAACGATAACAAAAATTTTTAAAGTTTTCAAGTTTATCAAAGATATATAAAAATAATTTAAGAAATTATAATATATAAAAAAATGTGCAGAAAGCTATTTCGTTCTCAATTCATTCCTATTTTATCAAATTATTTATCTTCTTCGTTTACTTTTAGTTTGTTTGTTGACAGTGTGATAGAGAATTGTTTACTAAAATCAAACAAGTTTCATTATTTCAAAGAAAACCACTTTATGGTATTCACAAGAGCTGATAAAGATAATGACTGTTGCAGTCGATAAATCCGCATAACATTATGTTTGCAGCATAAAAAGTTACCTCTGTTTTTATTTAACATTTATCAATTATTGATGGCAAATACATGGGTGTAAGCAGACAACTACGACATTTCAGCAAACGTGAGTTATAACAACGCTTTTGGCCAATGACAAATAGTGTTGAGGTAAGTAATTAGCTGACTTTGGTCGTTAAAGAGTTGAATAAAATCTCGCTATTCATGATTAAATCCATCAGCAGACGACCGCCGACGATTTAAAGTTTTCACAAGCTTAAGTTATTCGGTACGAGGAAAAAAGAGCTTTAAAAGTAGGTTAATGTTCGTCATTAAGATCTGCTACAGTCTAGTAAAGTGAAAAGAAAATAAAATAGAACCTCGCAGCGAGTGAAATTTGTCTTTCCGTAGTTAACACACGCCAGGTGCCAAATTTTCAGTATTTCTCGCGTTTATACTAAATAATAATAAAGCGCGATCATTAATTTTGAACAAAACAGATTTGTATCAAATAAAAAAAAAAAAACTATATGTATAATTGCACTGAGAGAAGATTAGTAGCATAAAATGTTTTCAACAAGTTTCTTTTTCAAAATTAAATTTTATATTATAAAATTTGATCACAAATAATAAAACTCTATTTACATTGATTTTGCAAATACTTGCTTTATTGTTATATAATCGAACCAAAAAAAAAAAAAACTTCCTGCGATTGTTTCTACGCAACTTACAAGTTTGAACTGAAATGTGTAGAATATAAAATGTCTAGCACAAGTTTTGTATGCATCTCTCATGTATTATGGTATTTTCTTTCAACATGATGATCATATTTCCAAGAAAATATATGACTTCAATTTCGATTCTTCAGGATTGCCTGAAACCGATTTGCCTCGTTTCGCTCTCGTTTGTCCGACGATATTCGATTTATATTGCGAATTTAGCCTTCCTTTCTGCCAACCTGCTCTAGCTTAGAAGATATTGCGAAAGATACACACACATACACACACACACACACGCGCACACGCATGTAGTGTGTTTTCTTTTTATCACACACACACAAATACGGATTTGAAACTCACAGATCTGCGTTTGACTAAATGTTCGGGAGAATACATCAATATATTCCGAAGTATAAGTTTGGCCATAACACACTCACATGTGTTAACAATTAATATTAACACATTGATTGCTACCATATAATTAGATAATTTTGTTCGTCATTAAAAACACCATATTATTCTATTTCAAATTATTTATAATTTCAATATAATACTTAAGTTAATTCTATTACTTATCAAAACTCACAATAAAATTATATTTTTCCTAACTAATTAGTTGATGTAAGCGGGTGAGGCTTGTGTGTCACTCTAGATCCAAAAGATCCTCTGTGACAACTAGTTGATGTGTAAACAAAAAAAATTTTGTTTACGAGGTAACTCGCGCAGCAGTTAACGCGTTAATTTGATTTAAAAGATAAGATCCGATTTTAGATTCTTATCGCGGCAATGTGACATGTCAAAAGCAAGATCGAATGAACGTTTGATGAGCCTGGAAGTGTTCCTGCCGCACATTTGTCGACCTCACAGAAGACGCCATATCGTGCTCATAACGTGATTAAGTCCTCGTTATGGTCGCGGCTTGTTTGCCGTCAAAATTCGTCTCTAATAGCATCACGATACGGCGTGTTTCGCGAGAGCGTTTGCCGCGCATGCATCGAAGAGCCGCTTAGCTCACGAGCACGAAAGCATATCAAGGAAACTTGGTAGAGAAGGTTGGTGGAGAACCATCTGTTTTCAAACTTTGCCACGAAGCGTTTAAATCCGTAAACTATAAACGGAAGAATAACACGTCGCGCGTGCGAATATAACGAGCAAAGCTGTAGTGTATTATCGGTCGCTGATGATAAAAACATTTCTCAAGACTTAAAAAATTGATGATATGACAAACAAGTTTTATCATCTGACAAATATATACGTCGTCAATTCGGGCACGAGTTATGGTCGGATTTAAGATGTCACTGATAAGATGACTAGAAATATATAGTCGAAGCGTTTGAAATAATTACATGATGATTATTTATTTTGCACACCCCTAACAAGTTCAACAACGCCTTTTTGCAACTAATATATTGGATACTTCATAATTAAATCTGAGGTCGCCTCTCATTATTTTGTACATTTAAAAAGTTGACTTGAAAAATACACATTTTTTTTATGAGATGAAAACACACACGTGATCTAAAGTATGAATTCTGAGCTGTAATCTTGCTTTGTTAACAAACCTAATCTTAGGAAGATTCGTGTGCTAACGGTAACGCCGTTAATTGATTTCTCGTTTGTGAGACGTCTGTGAGTCTAATTAACAGAGATCATGATAGCATGTAGAGTAACAGCATGCGCCTTGTCTTTATATTACGACTGCCGTAAAGGAATTGTGTCAAAGTTCGATTTACACGCATTGCTGTTAATTAGCGCGCGTGTAGAATTAATTTCCTCTTTGAACATCTAATTGTAATAATTGTCTACAAAATTTTTCTATTTTTTTCTGTGGCTTACTGATTTATTTTTCGTGACACACTCAATGCGATGATTTTTTGCATACAAACGAAGCAATTTTAGAAACAATTTATGACGAAGAAGATAATACAAAGAATGCAAGAGTATATCACATATTCTGGAGCACAGCTTTCCATGTGAAATTGTTTATCTGGGAGTGTGCATGTGTTGGGGAAAAAGTCACATGGGAAATCTCTAGATTCGCGTTAGCCGCTTGGGCGGTAATTTCTGGACGATAATAAAAATGTCTGCCCTCCTTGACCACGCCTTATCAATGTTTAACAATTTTGCAAATAGAATAAAAGCGTAAAACATGTTTTCCAGGATATTTAACCATAAAAAAAAACAAAAAAAAACAAAAAAAAAAAACAAAAAACAAATGCATAAAATATATACATGGAGCAGTTTTAATCAAATGTATCTTTTCACAATCTGTGCCTGATATACATATATGTATATTTAATGGATATTAAAATATTTTATTATTTATAAAATAAATGTTATAATAGGTATTTAAAAAAATGCGTATACATTATTTTTGTAAAAACGATAAACTATATACATAATATGCTATATATTATATTTTATGATGAACTATAGTTTATCATATATAAAAGTATATAAGACTATATATGATAAACTATATATAAAATATATAGTTAAATGTAAAAACAAATATACGGTTTCTACAATTAAATAAATATATTATTAAATTGCATTTATTATAAATAATACATTATTTAATATAATATATTAAATACATTTTATTATTCATAATGCATATTTAATTATATATGTTTTTATAATATATATCCCGGATCTTATAGATTTACTGTACTTTTAACACGTTCTCACCGTGAACAAATGATAAGCAATACAACATACCAATATAACATAAAGCTAATAAAGCTATATAACATGTATCACCATTATGCAAGAAGTTAGTCTACATTGTCAAATATTTATCTCAAAAGATTTATAACTGCAAATGTGAAATATTATGATATCAAATTGTATCAAATGACAAGGTGTGACGGACGAAATATTTTGGCAGCTCACACACAAGTTATAAAATCTATACAAAGAAACGTGAACTTATAAGGATAATGGTCTGGGCCAAAAATAAATCTGGTCCACATCATTTAACACTAACAGTCTGGTTTGTTTAATTGATAGAAATATACAGTAAAAAAATGTCAATTTTAATTTTAGTAGATCTTCTATGAAATTGTTTTTATAATTTCAATTTCTTTTAAATTAACTGATTTGTCATGTATTACTTGACAAACTAGTAATTTTAAATAATTAGACGCCGCGATAGTTGACATTTATATTAGTTATTTTGACTTTAAGTGTGATGTAAAAATAACATATAAAATAATTAAAACTACATGAAAGCGTAGTTACAATAATTCGTAAAACAATGTATTTCAAAAAGAACATACGTTTTGTATATTTTTTGTAAATTAACACATGATAGTATTTTACTTTGATTTTAGTAAATTGGATTATTTTGTGTGTCAAGTTCATTAATTTAAGATTTATTTTATTTTTCTAAAATGTTGAATTGTTTTTGAGACATATAGATTAGACATTAATTGAAATAATTGTGTTAAAAGTACTCAAAATAATATTCTATTTTTAAGAAATACACAAAATATGTTAAATTATGAAGTTAACATAAATCTAACACATAAAAACGTTACAAAAATAATAACATATCAGTTGCAATGTTAATTTTACATTAAAGTAATAATCAAAACGTACACACAATTGTAATATATAAACGCACGATATTTTACTGTATATTTATTATTACAGGTCAAATAACAGTTTGTTTTTCAATCAATATTCCGATCTCTGCAATCGGTAAAAAGTAATCGGTCCGGAAGAATCTTAAGATGTTAGACGGATTAAGATTCTCGGGACTTTTAGCTCTTGCGCTAAAGATGTAAAGCTAATAAACCGATCATCAACCAGCGACTGACAGTAACATTCCTAATCTTAATTGAAGGAAAGCAGCTATCAAATGTACAGTAATAAAGCGACAGCACGAGAAGAGAAAAGTTAACTCACCGGAACTAATTACGTTTTTTCACAAAAGTAATGAGAAACAAAATACACACAAAAAAAACTCTGCTGTATACTGAACAACAACACCTTAGGCCAACATCTAAGATGTCTTTGTTCATGCTGCTTGCACTCTTTGTACTTTTGCACAAAGTATATAAAAACTCGTTTTTATTACCGGAAATGACGTAATATACTCTGCTCGAATACAATTGCACTTTTATTCTGTGTATCCTAGTATTAAAGAAGAGCATTATATACGGCAAAGAAACCAGCGTGAAACAGCGACTGTTACATTAGATTTGTTTGTTGCTTGCACTTTCTGCACTTGCGTTCTAGTGAGTTTCCTAATAAGAAAGAAGACTCTCTCTCTTTCTCTCTCTCTCTCTCTAGAGAGTATAATGTTCTAACGAGTTACTTGTAATTTTAACTCGAATAACAAAGTGCAGAAGTTTTCGAAGTAATAACTGCAAGAAACAAAGGAAAACAAAACGAAATGGCAAATTCAGTGCAACAAATAATAGAATTATACGATTTTCAGATGAAAAAGAGAAATTACATTTCCCTTTAATATGTCTTCTTATTTTATACGTCGAAATGCAGAATAACAATGTGATACGTATAAAAATAATATATTTATTTTTGTTTAACTATCTTAAACAAAATATCATTATTTGATATTAGACTATAGAAACAGATATAAATATATATTCAAAGTGACTAATTCTTTAAAATTGTAATTTTACATTTTTAGAAATATTTTAAAGCTAAAATATATTTTACATTAAACTCTATTCTTTCAAGAAACAGTAATATCTCATTGCAATCAAAAACGAATTTTCTCTTTTCAATCTTTTAGTTTAAAATTCTATCAAGTGTGCAAGTTATCAACTACTAGTTAAATTTCTGTATATTAAGAAAGAATGTTCTTGTAACGATTTAAGAATTAACGAACAAAGTATAAAGTATATTTATTGCTAATTGAACCCCGTTTTCTTGTTGTATAAGCAATGAAACGTTAGCAAAGCAGACTTATACCTATTGCAGTAGCGCGTAATGTCTTACTGTAAATCATATCACAACCGCGTAATTGCAGTTTCGTCTGTTTCGGTAAATCTCTATTTATGCTTCATTGTTAGATAGAAGATGCTATAATTTTGGTATCTTCACGCTTGAACAAACACAAGACTCTAAGACTAAATACCAGTGCTACGTATATATATTTTTATCGACTAACTGCTGATAAAAAATAAACCACAGAAATAATTAAAGAGCAGTATACTGACGCAGTATTACTGACGCTTTTAGCTGATGTATCAGCAAGATATATCATTGTTATAGATAGGTGTACACGTTGCAACAAGAAAGATAATATGTTTTATCACGTTATTGCCCCTTCCAAAGAAAAAAAAATTATTAGAAATATTTCACTTTTATCAATTTTACAGATAAAATTTTAAATAAACAAATTTAGCAAAAAATACATTTATATTTAAATTAGTAATTAATATGTATTAATTTTCAATTAACGTCCACTATGACTAATAAATCATGAGGCTATTTTATTTTCTCGTCAAAACCAAGCAAGTTTTGTAAAATATGTTTTTGTAAGTGCATAGTTCTCGCAATATTTTGTTGTGTCAAATATGGTTCGTCTTGTATATTTATATCTAACAAGAGCGAGCTCGAAAACTCTGATTTTGATAACACGTTACACACATGTAAGAAACTAATTGTAAGTAGATTAATTAAATCATTTTCAGTTGCTATCCAAAGAGATTCTAAGAAATGAGACTTGTCCTTTTTTTTTATGTAGAGGCTTTGTTTTTCTCGATATACCTATCTCGAAAATTCTTCAAGACATCAAGAATTTTTGAGAATTTTTCAAGAAGTTTCTATTTTATACAAAAGTTTTGTGAAAAATTTCATGGTAAGAAAACATCTTTATTTAATCATAATAATGAAATTTTTTTATAAAACTGCTTACATGTTAGAAAAAAAATATTTTTTTCACAATTGTCTTAATTAAACTTTTGTATAAAACGTTTTTGATATCTCGAATATGATTTCGAGATACATTGAAAAGAGTCATTCTACATATAAAAAAGTGTTACCTCTTAAAACCGTTTTTAGACCATAACTGAAAATTAAAAAACAATTTATCTATTTATTCTTTTTTTTATATTTATGTAGTTTTATCAAAATGAGAATTTTCAGGTTTTTGCGAGATATTCTTTTGTAAATTATAAGATGTAATTAATTCTACATTTCTGACTCTGTTGCACACAAATTAATTTTTAACACCATTTTCATTAATTCTTCGTTTATTATCGCAATCACAGTGAGATGTCTCAATCAATGAAAAAATACATCTCGCGATTGTGTACCCTGATAAAATCACTTGCGATTCCACCTTGCTTTATTATGTACAAATGAATGCGCCGCGCATTGATTTAATCTTTACTGTTGAAAGTAAATGATTGAGATAAGATCTCTTTTAAAATAACGAAAGTCGATCCAAGTTGGTCATTAGTTTCTGAATCAGCTCAGTATGCTCATTAATGACCTTTTCGGTGCTGAAACTTGGCACGCGCGCACGCCGTCCTGAACGTTTTTATTGTAAATTCTTTAAGAACAAGAAAAAAAAATAGTTTAAAGAATGTAAGAAATGTAACGGTGTGTGGCGCAAATATAAATGAGAAAGTAACTATACTCAAAGATATAGAAGGTTCATTTACATAACGACAAAATCCGAGACAAGGACACGAAAACAACGGGTTGATGGTCTACGGCGCAGTTACAGTCGACGTAATAGCACAAATAGTTTTATTCCATGGACTCAACGATTTTCCTCATTGAACGCTTGATAACCAAAGCTACTGGTCATTAAACATAAAAGTAACAAAAGGGTAAAAAATTAAACCGAGTCTCCCGAATGTTCTTCTCGTCAAGCGGATGTACAAGCCAATTCTCATATAAAAATAACGTGGAAATTGAAAACAAAAAAAAACGTAAAATATTGTCTGGAAATCTTGCTCCACGGAAACCTCAGAATAGTCATGTCTGTTACGCATATATTTTATACTTACGCAAATATTTTACAGAATGAAAAAGATTAAAAACAGAATCAGCAAAATATCTTGAAAACAAGACATTTGAGAACAAAATACTACATAGCAAAAGTTGTAAAGTTATAAATTCAACAATTGTATCAAACAGCGATACATATGATCTTGAACGCTGATGTGAAAAAAGCCTTCGAAATCTTTAAAATTTTATAGAACTTCTACTTTTTATTCAGTATTCTTATAGCTGACATCGAGATCTTTTTAGAATACAATAAAACTCCTTTTTGTTAAATACTCTTCAAAAGATGGGTTTGTAAATTTCAGATATCGCCAGCATTAGCATTATCCAAGGTGTACCACATACAGATGGTCTGGTCAGGATTTACACCTCTTTTGTGTGTGTGTATGTGTGTGTCGACAGAAATGAGAACGTTCTATGGTTCGTCACTCCCGAGTATTTAATGATTCCAAATCTTCTCTGCTGTGTGTGTATATATGTGCGTACTTAACCAAAAAAAATTTTATTGTAGTGTTCTAAAAAGAGCTTTTTCATATATGTGCTCAAGATTTAAAAAAGAATATCGCTGTTTGATGCATTTGTTGCGTACAACTTTTATAAGTAACATTTTTCTCAAATGTCTTGTCAAATGTTTTTGATATTACGGTTTCATATTTCTTCCTCACTTTGTATATACAAAAAAAAAAAAAAAAAAAAAAAAAAAAAAAAAAAAAAAAAAAAAAAAACAAAAACAAAAACAAAAAAAAACGATATTGAAAGCTAAAAATCGCTACATATGATACATATATTTATAAAAAGTTCGAAAAATAGGCAAGCAAATAACCAGTTTTTGTTTCCAAACAAAAAACGTTACTTGGAAAAGTAAGTGCGACACTTTCTTTGCGCAACACTCGCGAGCCTCGTCTCACGGAAAAAAAAGATCCCAAAAACGAATCTCGCGACTAGAACGTCGACAAAAAAAAAGACAATATGAAAAAACCAGCAAAAGAGCTTCTTTGAGTGTGGTTTTGAACGCCAGATACGCATGCCGGCACATATCTCAATCCACCACACGATTACGTTGGTCCGATTAACTCGGGGCCTAACGGAGAGAAGCAGGATATAGAGTAGATTTGTCCGCGGTCAGGATGGAAACAGAGATATTGCGATTTGGAGTACGCCAGAGAATTACTGAAGTAACAATAATGTGACGAGTTAATTTACTACAAAAACAAGAAACTAATATAAAATGTAAAATTGAACAGCAAACACCATCAGTCTAATATGAAATACTTATGGTAGTGCAAAAGAAATGGAAAAATATGCCACGTCAACAGCGATAATAAACGATAACAAATATTTATCCGACTGCTAATAGATTATTGTAAAACAGTCTCGACTTTGGCTAAATTCTTAAATATGAAAGATTCGTAATGATAAATAAGATTCTAAATAGTTTAACTAAGCGACTCGATGAAATCAAAACAAAACAAAAAATCGGAGAGCCAAAACAGTCCGGAGTGAAAGTTAACAGAATAACAGAACGCAACTCAATACGTTTCGATCAAATTTATTGTTGATCATCTTTAGCACACTGCATCAAATAAAAATTCAATAAAAAATACATTAAAAAATAAAAACTACATTAAAAGAATTAGAAAACATCAGCTGAACAAAAAAATATGAAAATACACAAAAGTACAAACAATCATGTACACACCTAATATGATGAGTCACCTCAATGAACCGCCAAATTGAGCTGGGTTCTGTTATTCTGTTGTCACTTTCATTCCGGATTATTTTGGCTCTCTGGTTTTCTGTTTTATTTTAAATAAGATTCTATATTCTAATTCTGCTTCAGCACTCTAATTATCTGCTCGTACGGGTAAACGACTTGATTATTAGTCTTTCGCTAATTCGGCTATGCACAACTCGCTTTTACAAAGAACAATAAAAAAAAAAAGACAAACAAAAACAAAATAAAAAACACTAACACAATCATACAACTGAAAGGCACCAGAGTTACAAAAGTTAATCCTAGATCTTATGACCAAGAAACAAAAATAAAATACATCGTTACATTCTATAAGTAGTATTACTTAATAATTTAACTCCTTCAATCTCCAAAATTTTTAAACACAAAGAGGGCTTTTCTATGGCTTACCGGAGTTTGAACAAACTCAATAAATATATCAAAGTTGCTAAAGACCATTTAAAAGTAGATCAAAACAGAAATGTTGTTTATAAAATCGAATCTGCCAGTTGTGATGCTGCATACGTTGGTCAGACGAGAAAATTGAAAACAAAGGTCTCAGAACACAAAAATCAAATTAATAGAAAAGTTGACAACTTATCAGTAGTAACCCAACACAAAATTGATACCGGCCACGATTTCAAATGGCAAAATTCTTAAAGTTTAGACATCGAAAATTCCTCTCACAAGAGATTAATTTCTGAGATGCTACATATTAAACTACAAAATAAAGCGCTTAATATTATGTCAGATACTGATGAGTTAAAACTGTATTTTTCATTCGTAGAAACATATAGACTAAAATAAATTTGAATATATAATCGTTAAAACTTGATTTCTCGGTCTGACTTGCGTTGTTATTTCAGTGTCGCATTTAGTGTGTGTGTGTGTGAGGGTATATCTACAATATATAAACTGGTGACTATTGTAAAGGTTTCGCATTGACTTTTGACTCACAAACAACACACAGTTGTGGAGTATTGTTTTTTCCGTTTAGTTCCAATCCAGTCCTTATGGATGGCAGCACTATGAGTGTGCCTTGTCTTAAGTATTAATTA
>QVNV01027348.1:0-15426 GCA_014825455.1 Pseudomyrmex pallidus
GTTTTTGCGCTCGATCGAAAAACAAAAGTAAAACATAGTTACGGTGCGTCACACAAATCAGCAAAAGGCAAATCTTTATTAAGTGATGTTTGATTTATTAACAGACAAGATGCATGATCATGGTTTATCATGGAATATTCCGCAAGCTCATGCAATTATAAACGGGTCGTTACATTTAAGTCGATTAATGTGACTATATTTTGTTTCTCGCGTTACTGTGAAATTTAAATTTCGCGCATAATTATGCAAAAAGAGGTATATCGGTTTAGATTTGTTTAAAAAATATTATATACTTCGATCAATAATGACGAGCATATAAGATAATATTTGTTTTTCTCCAATGTCCATTCATTACGCGGAAATAATCGTAGTCATTGTTTTCATACACGTGAGAGTATTTATTGTATATTAATTTGATATACACGAAATACATCAGATCTCATCACATATTTAAGTATCTAAAATCCGATAAACTGTATGGACACTATTTACAACTTGCTAAAATATATATGTATATATTGCTACCGTATATTTAATTATTTTATAATAATTAACGAAATATAATTACTTCTGTTATCACAAACATGTTGCTTTCCGACTAATAATAATAATTCTAATCGATATTCATGGCGTATATCGCATTTAGCGTAACTACATATAAAGCATCTCGAATAATTATATCCTAACATGTTCTTCCGGCAAAGTTATTCTATAAATTATTATACTATACAAACTTTATAACAGTTATTTAAATTCGAATATTTACAATATTTCAAATATTAGTTATTTATATTCGAATATATGTCTCTTTGTTTTTTTATAAAATTGCGAATATTATTAAACTGTCTTTTCTAGCTTAAAACTTTATTACGATTTTTTTACGTGCAACCAGGGAAACTGACTGAAAGCAACAATTAAAAACCTCGGCGTAAAAAAAATTTCTTTGCAATTGTGCGCAGGTTATATTGATTCGCGCTTTCCAAAGATTCCACCAAATTCTTTTCATCAGCAACTGATGAAAATTGATGCGCGATATATGGCACACGCTAAAAGGGTCGAGTGCCTTACCCTGTATAACGGCATGCTATATAGCGAACCTTCTCGATCACAGTTTTCTCCATTGTAAAAATCATCTCTCTCTCTCTCGTATATTAACTCGTTTTATCATCGATCATCAATGTCATTCAGATTAATTGACAAATGAATAGTCTGGTTTCACAATACGATGATATTGACACCATTCAAGGTCGTGTAATACTTCTGCTCGTTATCATCAGCGAATTAAAGATGCGCAATGGGACTCGCGCGCTTAAGCGAACCGATGAATTAAACATCGGGAGCCTCTTTCACCTGGTGCATCCGCGGCAAGTGTAATGCGAAACCTCGGTGGTGGTTTGCCTTCGCATTCAATCACGCTCGTTTTCTAACGAGAATATAACGAGATGGATTACCGCAGTTTAAAATCGCACACATGGTAATCTCACGGTTCTTAACAAATTTTCCTTAACGAGAGCGCGGTATGCACATAGCATATTTAATTATATCTAAGTAAATCTTCGAACGCGAGCTTGAATTAGCTTGGTACGAAAAAGGGGATCTTCACAGGAGCAATTAACGCGAAATTAATTTAGACAATGCAGATCCAACTCGGCAACTTGGAACGCTACAAACAAAACAATCGTTCGCTCTTTAAGATCTCGTCGAAGGTGAAGTGTAGTCGGCGAGGTATAACAGAGTCAACGACCTTCGAGTCGTTATCGTCGCTTACGCGCGAATTATATAACAGAGAGGAGCTTCAAAGTCAATCAGACTGCTCTTGAACCCTGCCGAAGCGAACTGAAATGTCTACAAAAAAAAAAAAATACAAACGTCGATATAAAAATGACAAAGCCCGAAAACCATTTTCAGGAATTCAACTCGTTAACGTTTTACGAGTATCGTTCTCATTCGCGTTGCACGTATGTACACTAATCGGCGTAAATAGCTCTACAAGTAAGCTCTAAAGCGTGTGTCGCTGCGTTGTTCCCGGGCAAATTTTAGCGACTGGATCTTCACGTGCGCAGTTTTTTTTTCTTAAAATACTAAACTTGTAGAGAAATATATATTCTATAATATATTTAACAACACGCCAATTGATGCATTTTCGCGTGCAAATTTGTGTGCTCGTAACTAGCTTATTGAGCAACGATATACTATCCCCGACACTATCAGATACACGTTAAGCTCGTTAACTGCAGGATAATTAACTGCAATTGCGCAACCAACTGGATTAACTTTGACGACGTGTTGTGATTACATTTTCGCGTCTGTCCTCGTTAGGGTATCAGTAGATGCGTGATGTCTCCGAACTCATATTCCCCGAGCAATGTGCGAATGAGATCCCTCATGGTTAGATGATGGATCGTTTCGTTTATTTGATTCGCCACGTAACCCCGAATCACCGGCAGTATATCTGGCTTGATGATGTCCACCGCTTCTGGTGTCAGCTCCTCGAAGACCTGCAAAACCGATAGACCGCCTCGTGATAGATTCATGATCGGGACGACACGTGTGTGGGCGTGTTCAATTTGGTAGCGAACCAAACGTGAAATTTATCCCGTCCAGGAATCTCGTTTGCATTATTGCGGCATTAATCTTGAATTATTGATTTAATGCGAAAACATGTGTGTACAGCAAATTGACAGTATCAATTATATTCAGTTTTAAATTGCCGGATCACGACGTGTCAAGCGCAATTATACTCTGCTTTACTTGTTTTCAACGCAGGCTGTTTATAATTTAATATTGCATTTATTTAGAAAAGTTATTATTAGTTAACGAAACTCAATTGGCTGTGCGCATGTTGAAATCAGCAGCGAACGCATCAAACGAGCGATTAATATTCCGCTCGTATAAAACGCGAATGCGAAATTTTTGTTTCAATGCGACAATTGCGCGACCTCGCCCTACCTCGACGTTCGCGTGCATCGCGAATAGAATTACGGACAGATAGATATTGGAACAGGCCGTAAAAAAGCTTTTCGCCGTAAAAAATCGCACCGATCATCATCGCGCGAAAGTCAAAACGGTCGTAAAGAGGAAATTATTTCGCACGAATCGCGAAAGAAATTCAATAAGCTCGTAAAAGTCCTCAAACACGATCGAAACGGCGATCACACCCCGTAACGACACCGCAATCGTGTAAAATAGAATTTTATCGTCTGTTTTATCAAACACACGCATATTTAATTTTATGGGTAGTATTTTTTGTTTTACAAAACAAGTTCTATTCCAGTTATTTTGCGTGCGAGACAAATAAAATTTGACGTGTGAAAAATATGTTTTGTTGGAAAAATATGTTTTCGACAACTAATATCGACATGTACATTTTAAATTATTTAAATGTTAGTACGCACTATTTACAGTACAAAGTTAGTTCGTAGCACATGTAGTTATATATATGTGACAAGAAGTGATTGATAAGTATCCGAAACTACGCTTCGTAGACGCATCACGTCTAGCGACAGTCTCATTACTGTTGTTGTTGTTGACAAGTTCCGTTCTTCAGAAAAACAAATGTCAAACGCTGACTCATTATCACAATGTATGTGCGACAGCCCAAAGTAGACGCTCTCAGTGATTGTTGACAATGGATCAGCTCACACTTGTTGTTGCAACGATCAAAATTTACGAGTCGAGGTTTCAATCGCCGCCTCATCCGTTTTATTCGCCTCGTACGATTTCCATTTATTTTTCGATTTTTTTTTTACTTTTCCAAATCTGGAAAAATAGCCCGATGGAAAGATATTTTCCATCAGCAACAATGACGTTATCGATGCCGTCACACACGGCTATGTCTTGACGAGCTGTACAAACAACTAGATGCGATAATGAGCAAGCCAGCGTTTGACATTTCTGTTCTTCAGAAGAGTGAAACTTAACAACAACAACGCGTGACACCACTGTCGCTCGATATACGCGTCGTCGTCTCGAATATTTATCAATCGCCCCACACACACGTGATGTCTCACCTTACTCATAATTTGTCCGACCTCCTCGTTACCCATGAAGTCGTGCAGGTGTATCTTGATGGCGCGCAGCGAAAAGTCCAGGTCGAACCTCTTCAGGTACATTCCTCGGGCATAGCCCAGAACGATGTTTACGTAAGCGCGGAAGTCGTTTACGGTCATCTCGAAAGGACCCGCGCCGCGCAATTTGTACGTGTCGCCCAATATACCGGATATATTGTAATGGCCCGTCGCGTAGATCTCGGGTATTGAGATGTTTACGGCGATGGTAGGTCCGATCAGTGACATCTTGGCTCGGTCGATTAGGAAAGTCGAGAGTTTTCGCATTATCAAGTCTTCGATTACCAGATGCACTCTGGGAAAAAAGATTTATGATGACATTTTACCTATTTGCTCCGTACGCAACAGTTGTTGGTGGTATTTCGCGGATTTTAAACGGTAGAAAACATATCTTACGTATTCATTCGAGTATAGACTTTACTTTCACAAACGGTAAGACTGAAAGTGCAAATCGTAATAAATAAAAGATGCAAACAATGACTGCGAGCAATAAACGTGGTTTGTTGTTGTTCAACGAACTCGGTTATATCAGTTAAAAAAAAAAAAAAAAAATTTATGTTATTGTGCTTTTACCGGCACAAAAAAGATGAGAAAAATCCATTAAATCTTCTGAAGTTACGACTTTAACGTATCGAGAGGAATCACTCGCGTAAATTTTCTAAAAATCTGCGTGCGAATGCAACTTCCGTTTACACAAGATTCTCGGGATCCGCGGAATCCAATGTACTAGTATACGGCGATGCGAGCGCGTACATCGATCTGTCGTCGACACTCACTTTCCTATTTCAGGATTATCCGTGTCGATGTCGATCTCGTCGAGCGTAAACGGCTCCAGCGGCGGAATACCCAGCTCCGGGATGCCGTTGCGCATTCGTCCGCGGAATTTCTCCAGGAATCTTCGCAGCTTGAACTCGAATCCCCTCGAAGCTGCGCTGTCAACTGTCGACGCGATTCGACGACGATTAACAATTTCAATTGCAAATTAACAAATAACTATTACGTGTGTGTATATATCTAAATTCACTCACTGTATCCGGTAGTCGCTCGGGTGGCGTTGATCAATAAATTCCTTGGCCTCTCCACGGCATTGGTTACTGAGACAAGAAAACAAGAGTGTCTGTCTGTTAATTACAGTCTTGTTTATCCCGTTCATCCGATTACGCGCGCTTTGCTTGTTATTGCTGCCGCGAAGAGAGAGCTCAGGCATTTAAACTTTTCAGCGCCGCGAGGACCTGTGTGCTATTTTACGCGCCCCATCAATCTTTTCTAATTTCTATTATCGTACGTACGTAGTGTAATACGCGCGATTATACAATTAAACAAGATCGTAAGAAAAAAAAATGCGTAATTTATTTAATCTCGCGTGAAGAAAATGTGCAAACAAGAAGACGAATTGATGAAACTTTCTCTCTGCAGGGCGTCGATTTAAGTGGCGCATAAATCGTATTTCTCTTCAAAACTTCAGTATCAAACCCAGATGATTTTATTAATTCGGAATGCGAATTGACTGAAAAGTAGGTATTAATTTCTTCGGAACTGACAGAAAGGCAAACATGTACGAATATAGAGTTCCGTTTCTGATATCAATATCTTCTGTTATATTTACGTAATTGAAGTTTGCATTTAAATATTATTCAATGTCATTAAAATTTAATTCTTTATTACATAAGTACGCGTGTATATAAATAAGATATATGTATATTTGGCGCGGTATATAAAAAAAAAAACAAAAGATATAAATGCACGAATTGTAATTAAAGATAAGATGCAATAAATTAACATTAATTAATACGAGAGTAATTAATAATACGTTCACTTGAAGATGTGTTGTTACTTTGCACAAGTTGAGAAATATTGAATCAAAACACACAGGTTTCTCAGCACCGAGAGAGATTGTAGATAGAGAAGCGCGAAAGTAGTCTCACATGCATAACAGGACCATTAATTTAATCGGCGTCGCATCGTTATGACCACCTGCATTTTTGTGTCAGTCTTTGACATTTGCTTATTTTCATTTAAACACATTGCGAGATTTCTAATTTATTCCGCGAAACTATAATTTAATGAAATATTTATTATAACACATCGATTTCGCGTTCTTCGTGCGTTATGTGCTGATATCACTGAAAAGAAAGTAAAAGTATCGCAACTGACAATTATTCCTTTAATATGTGTTACTCTCACTTTTATCTTGTCCTACGTTTGTATCTAATGTCGTTAATTTTAACTTTTTTAGAGTTATAAATATTCTCACACGCCAACGTCGTGTTATCCGTCTTGTCTGAGATCAATAAAAAAAAATCTGCTTCCAAGAAAATTCATATTCATATATTCTTATTTGCGCGCAAGTTTTTATCAGTAAAGAGAAAAATATAGTAATTATAATATATCTTCAATTATAACTCTATTATGTATTTTTATTAATATAATGTATCTTTATTATAAACTTGCATATTTGAGGATTAAAATTCATTATTTGAATCGCTCAAAGTCGCGTTTTTTCTACTAAAAAAAGTTTAATAATTCTATCGGAGATAAGAAATAAAGCATTTGACCGAAATCAGTTTACGACGGCATGAAAAAAGTAATTCGATTTATTATTTAAAGCGCAATCGGGAGTTAGTAAGCTTCTCTGCTAATGCAATTAACAAGTGTATCGTACTCCTCGCGGCAAAGAGAAACGTAATCTTCCTTAATCTACGATGCCGATTAGTGTGTTTGTTATGTCATGTTGTTATTGATCAAATTATCGCATAAACACGGTGTAATTCTCCATTTGACATCTCTGTATACGTATTTGCATCTCTGAACTCGACTATACGCGCGGTTGGAGTTGCATTAACGCAAATTATCTTCTTCAACGTTCTGCGAAAACATAATTACTTGCTAGCCTTTCAACATAACCCACGTAATCTACGTTACGATTGAAGTTGTATAAACACAGACGATATATTAACGAAAAATTTTTACTTGTTCCGAGATAAAAGATAGAGAAACAGATAAAAGATATAGAAAAGTTGTTTTTGCAAATATCCTTTGCAGGCTTTTTAAAAAAAAACATCATTAATTTATCTCTCTCTCTCTCTCTCTCCCTTTTTGCACTTAAGAGAACTGTCTCAGAAGCGCTGAAATAAATAATGTTCTTTCTCGCTCTCTCATTCTCTCACTCTCTCACTCTCTCTCTCTCTCTTTCTCTCTTTCTATTTTCTCAATAGAATTGTTATAAAGAACTGTTATACAATCGCAAGCATATGCAAATGTTCAAGAAGTGCACTTCTGTGTGCCTTTTTATAATCTGCATTGTTGAAGCCGCATTAAGCCGCAAAGTGCATAAGCTTCTCTAAAAAAGATCGATTTGCAATTTATGAAAACACGTACTGAGATTTGTGGCGGTATCCGTAACGCGATGCAAGAGTTCTTTTTGTCGTTTCATGAATCCTGTTACTGTAAAAAACGATTAAAAGTCACAGCGGAATATTCTCACTCAGTCTCTCACGCTGATTATAAAAATCTTTGCAATCATTATACTACGTAGGTGACGAAATAATAATCGCATCGTATATAATAACTTACTAATATTAAAAAAAAAAAGAAATAAATAATGTAAACATAGTGTAATGTAAAATTTGCAGCTGAATAATTGCCATTTCAGAATATACAATATTTTTTTTATATTATAAATTGAGGCTGACCGGTACTACAAATATTTTACCATGTTCTCATATTTCTGCAAAATCTTACAATTAAAACTCATATTGAAAAGCACATTACGTGCACATAATTCATTCGTCATTGCTCATCTCTTTGATATGTAAAAGCAGTCATATCTGCGAAAAACAGATATGACTAACGGTGACGTGCAAGACGAGTACAAAGTGTCTTTCGCGTCAATCTCATTATGAGAATTCTATTTCTTTATTGACAGATATCGTTATTCAGTACGCGTTAAAGAAGAAGTAAAATTCTCTAACGCGATTATCATTCGTTGCATCTTCGTTTGAATCATATCGTTTCCGCGAACGAACGTGCGAATGAATATCTTTCAGTGATGATTGCGCGATAATGGATTTCTTCTAACAATAGAAGAAAACATCAAGTTTTTTAATCTTCTTGAAAACAAAATCATTTCTAATCGTGAAAATATAAAAAGAACTATTTTTGCGCGACAACAAAAAATATATAAAAAATAACGTTCATATGTTAAGATATTCTTAAGCAAAATACAATTTCCTTCTGATAAAATTTTGCTTGCGAGCTCTGTGCGCGCCAGCAGAAAAATCGATAGTTCAAATACAGTTATCTATATTTAAACTGCGACTATTTTTTTTTTTACAATAATTACATATTATATCATACCGTATATAATGTCAATTTAAATGTTCCCTATATGTCAACATCGTGCGAAGTTATCGCGATATATATTTCTATCGCAACGTATCTTTTTTTATCTCTTGTAGTGGTGGCAGTTTAATAAAACTAAACGGTATGAAATAACGTTTTGCCTAAAGAAACGAGTATGTAATTTTAGCACCTGAGAAGAGTGTCATTCTTATTAAAATATCCCAGCTATAATAATCCATCTTGCAAATTTTGCTAATTAGAAATATTTAGGTCGCCGTTCGATGTAATAAATTTCGATGAATTTGGTATCTAAGAAATTAATCAAATTAAGATACTGCCAGAGCTATAGCGCGTCTTGCAAATTTTTCTAATTAGAAATATTTAGGTCACCGGTATATTAAATTTCACGCGTTCGACTGCAATACTTACTTGAGAAACATCTGCCACTTTGTATCTTTATTTTTATTTGCAAATTATTAATTAAACAACGAACAAGTTCTTAAAACTTCTCAAGTATCTTCTTTTTCATATCAATACTTTGCGCAATCTTTTCAACACGGTCGCTTAATGAAAAGAGGCTTTTTCAAATCGTTAACGCTTTATCTCACAGTTCAGACAGTTTTTTTTTTTTTATCTCATTTTATTCTAGATAATAAAGTTCCTCTTTTTGTATTTTTGTCGGACGTTGATAAAAATATCTCTTATGTGTGTATCGATATGTATTCAAACATCAAGTTAAACTCTACAATTGGTTTTGAACGTTTTATGGTACTCGTTTTTTTATAGAAGTTTATATTCGGACAGTTACCACACACACCCACACATACACACACGCAATATGTATACGTGAATATGTGAATAGACCATTGAAATTCTATCTCACAATCAGATGAAGAAATTCAACCTTGAATTAACCAGTTTTTGATTTCTCAAACAAGTCACAGTGATACAATGCTAATTGCGAATGTGTCAAAGCTGCAGCTCTTCTCATTATACATGTAAATGGAACTCTATGTTATCTCTAATTTCGATCACGTCATTTTATATTGACAATGCAACGCGAGAAACGTTTTGCAGTTATAAGAGTTTAACATATTATCTTGAATTATACATTTTGTTTCAAATGTCAGATATAAATTTGAAATAACATATAAGATTATTATAACAAAAAGTAATATATTCGTTGTATATGATTCCGAGGAAAAAATTTCTCAATTCATATCTAATTTACATTCGAAACATTCATTGAGTAATAATAATATTGAATTCTTATATCAAACTTATTTTTTTAGATAATTCCTGTTATCTCACATGAGCGGTCATTGCACGTGATATACTGCGCGACGAATATATTTTATGAATATTTAATATTTGCCAACAATTAATAAGTCATAATTAATTATTAACATGTTAACTGTTTATATTAAAATATCATCGTTTAATATCAAGATATGTTTATTGAATGAAAATAATCTCATTTTTAATACCGATAAGATGTTCGAGTTTTTTAGTGAATTTGAAGAAAATTTATTTACTAAGTACAAGAGTTACAACGCGTGTAAATAGTCATTAAATTTAGCACAAAACGCAGTTTCTTTTTATATCAGCCGTACAATTACGTGTATATATAAAACTCGTGTTTTGAACGCCGACCTTACCGGTTTGCTGTGTTCGCATTATATATCTCGCAGTTATTATTCTCGAAAAATATTTGCCGTTATTTTCAGCGAGTATAATATACAAAACTTTCGCGTGGCGAGTAATTTCGCGATAGCGAAAATCAACATAATTTAAAGATCGGACTTACGGAAGTTGGTTGCGCTGTTTGCAACGTTACCGATGCCATTTAACAGGGTTGAGGGCAAGGGCTCGGTGGGCGATGCGTGTACCACCGCAATTCCGACAAGGGCGATGCGTATCATCGTCGACACGCGACAAGTCGTCGCCGTCCGTCGGCACTTCATCGTTTCACGGCGCGATGACAGTTTGTTTCTCTCGTAAGTAAATCGCGGAAAAATGCGGAAAAGATGCCGATCAACCCCCTCTCGTCGGAGCGGAAAGACTGACTGACAAGATGAAAACCATCGCGGACTGTACCTCACTGTGAACGAATCACAGTCGCTTGCTCTCTTGCTGCTTACTTACACACACACACATACACATACACACACGTATGTCCGGACAAAGTTGTAAACGCGTGTAGAAGTGCCAAGCGCGTCCAGCGAAAGTGAACGTTTTCTACATGCGCGTCGCATTTTACACACGCACATTCGTCTCGCCGCACTCTTGTCCGCTTGTCGAAATACGCAATGCTCGGAAAGCTGATCATGCACAGTTGAATAATGTGTCGCACACAAAATTTAAACTTCTTCGCGTTCGTGATGATGAATACGCGTTTCGATTCGGAGCCGTTCGCGACTTGTAACAGCAAGAGAGAAAAAATGGGAGGATAATTTCTCATTATTTTTGTATTCGTTCTCTCAGGAGAGATTTCAGAGAAAACTGATCCCTCAAATTAATTTGCGTCTCTGCCGTACCAGGACACACGCTGCGCGTAACCGTAATTGCGTTCGCGTAAGAAAGTCATACCAGACGGTATCAGTTTTCGGTGGTCTAGTATGTGTGCAATTACGTCGTGTTCTCCCCCTCTCTCGTTGCCTAAAATGAGTGACTAGACGAGCTTTCCTACAAAGCGTGACACACACGTGAGTATCTCCGATTAGCATATTCACGTGTTACGAATTCCACGAATCACGCCAGTCTTGTAATATGTGTAAGAGCGTGTATATGTAGCGCGAAAGTGAAGGCTACACACGCACACGCGCAATTATACGTACGTATATACACGCTCTTTCTCTCCCTCTCATATACTATTATATGATGTTACGTTTCAAGAGATCGCTGTGATCTATCATGCAAAAGTTCGCGTAAAGTAAAAGTCTTTCAATGACCGGACATGTGTGTAGTCGGACATTTACTAGAGAAATAATTAGTAGATTCGTAATTATTCGATCGTAACAATTCTCGGTGTTTTAAGTGGTATGTTTTAAGATGGGTTTTTAATTATTTTATACTTTCCAACACACTCTCTTACAAAGTATATAAATACTTTCTTGTAATTAGTTCTTTAACAAATGCTTGGCCAACGGTGATTTTATCATCGGAACATTTGTCAGAACACGTTAAGCGACAATTTGTTATTAACTTTATTCGTCGAGAGCGCATACTTTATTGCGGATTTCTGTGATAAACGAATGTAAACGCGCGAAGTAGTTTTATCGTCATTGTTTAAGTGCGGACGCGCGTGCGAGAAAACAGGAAATGTAGAAATACAGATGCCGTTATCTTCGATCGCGTGTGCGAAAAAAATTGTGCATTTACGCCGACCTTGCACTTGCTTTTGAATACTGACGTCATATATATACGTTGCAATATCGTCGTGAAAACGCTCGCACAAAGGAATCATCGGCCATCACTGTCGCGCGAGCGCTCGTACTATAATTTCATTCTTTTTTTTTTTTTTTTTACAGTTTGGTTCGATTCTTTGTGTCCGTTGAGTTGTGTCCGTTCCGCGAGTGCACTATTGTAGCAAGCAACTGAATTAACGAGCTGTAGCGTAGTTTTAGATTCGCTGTTGCATGAATGTGTAAGGGATTGTCGCATCATTCGGGAACTTTCGGAACTGCGACCGTGATGGAACAAGTTTGTGTCGCAATTACGTAACACGTAAATTTAAATGACAACAATGAAACGCAATAATTCAGGGTTTTTGTATTTTTTTGATGACGGTATTTTTTGACACTCATAAACGAAAGAATATAATTCGTTATTATTCATCTCCATGTATTTTTTTTTTTTATGTGTATTTAAGTGACAAAAGAAAAGAAACTGATGTTTATTTATTTACTTAGTGCATTAAACAAAAATACTGTCAGATATATTACACGGATATAAACGCGAGAATGACGCAAAATGAAAAACTATCATTACCTAAAGGATTTTCCGATCAGCCTTGAGATAAAGATCGCCTTGGTTTTTCTCGATCGCCTAGTTTTTCTTGATCGCGAGTCAGGTTAAATCGATATTATATAATCAGTTTACGCTAACGCGGAAATGCGTGGAAGTGACGATATAGGTACGCTCGGCTGACGCCACGATAAGTGTAAGGTAAATTAGTTAGAATAGATGTCGGCGAGAGAGAGAGAAAAAAACAGAAAAAAAAAGAAGAACGCATGAAGGCGTAAAAGTGCTTAACTTTGTGCATGACTTTTACGTGCGCGAACCGCTTACGTGACGCGCATCGTTATCGTCGGATCGGCAGCTGTTAGACAATACCTCGTGTGCTATTCTCCATCTCGAGTGAGCATCTTCGTAGCATCGTAACGAGATATTACACGACGGACAAGAAGTCATTTACCTTGGCAAGAAACCCGCACGTGCTTCTAAATAGAAAACATTTGTTCATTTCGTATATTGAATCTCTATTTTTGGTTTTTCTTCTTTTGTTGCTTCTTTGTGATATGTTGCGTACATATAAATTCACACGATACCACAACAGTCATGTAACAGAGGAATTAAATGCGTAAAACCCACGTGTGCGATATTCGATTTTAATAAGATTGTTTTTTTAAAATATGTAAAAGATAATATGATAAGCTAGTTTCTATACATTTGATACATTTGTAACGTGTCTCTCGATAAATATTTTACATGTGAGCGTAGACATATATGTATATGTAAGTAATTGGACACACAATTAACACAACAGATAATAATGTACTTGTAATTGTTATGCAATTTACATTTGCAAACTCGCTTCTACAATTGTAGATATGAGATAAGTCAATATGTACATATTCACTTTTATGCACATGACGATATTAATAAATTTGAGCGCAATCTCGTTTATCGATGAAATAAATTAATTAATCGGTGCGTGTCAAATCATCGATAGTGCTCTCGTACTTTAACGCAACGAGCGCATATTTTCGCCGGATCCGACATCTCTCGCTTAAAAATTGCGAGTTGCGGATAGCTAATAAAGATATGTGTCTTCTCTCGAAAAAGTCGGATGCTTGCGTAGAACGCGATGATCCGGAATCACAGTATTTAACGCCCAACGGATTGCGCCGTGGTGGGTCTCGGATAGATCCATGGATTTGGTACGTAAGGCGGTCTTTGAGGTATCGGATAAGCCGTGATTGCTCCGGATCTGGATGGAGTCTGTATTGCGTGCGCAAATACCGCGAGCCCGACTAAAATCATTTCGACAACTTTTCTCAACAGCAAGATCTGAAAAATAAAGATGCGTTTTACAATTAATTAAATATTCTTCGATTGAACAAATGAGACTCTCCAAAATTGTATTCTTCTATCTGCTAAGTGTTTTTCTTTTTTTATAATTTTTATGTAAGAAAATTATATTCGATTGCGCGTCAATCGTAAATCATCTTTTGCATCCGTTGTATTGCAATTTATATTAAGGAAGCTGCGCGAGAAAGTGGAATAATTGACTTGAAATAATAGTTTCTGCGTACACAATTGAATTCGTTCTTGTAGTCGGATATAACTTTTGCGGTGGAAATACTAGCTTGAGCTCGTTCAAATGCAGGAATCAATTGTAGATGGGCGTGCAATTTATGTTGTAACCAACCGCGCACCCGGACAGGAAAGACTGAGAGACTAAGAGAGAGATCTTATTTAATTTACAGATACGTTTAAAAAAACGGAAACGATCGAACGACTGACAATCGCGTTAGGACGTTATTATTACTTCGACACGCAACGGGTTTATTTTCCACGTAAATCTCGCAGCTTTCATTTTTTTTATCAATAAAACCGTGATAGATCAAAACAAATGTCGAAAAAATGTAAGTTACAATTTGAAAATTACGTTCAAACACATAAATGTAAATGATTGTCGTTTTCCCCTTTCTCGCTTTATTTATAGTTGTTAATTTGAATTTCGTTGTAATTAATTTTGACGTTGCGTGTGTTTAACAGAAGCGTCTCGTTGCGTAATTATGCGCGTTTCGCACGAAATTAAAAACGACATTTACGCAATAAATTTTACAATTCTCAACACAAATTTATCTATTTATGGCACGCGCGCGCGAATTGTCATCGATAAGAAAAAATCACGTTTTATTGTAAATCGCAAATCGTTTTGTGTGTTCGGTTACGCTTGTAACAATTTTACCATGATATGCGCGTGAGATCTCTATGGTTCTTGGCGACGAGTGTTCGATGAAGTGAAAACAGTATGTAATCTTTTCGAACACGTTTGGCAGATTTTATACACCGTGACTTTTGCGCGGGTGGGGATATTTGGGTCAGGAAACGAGAATATTGTATCTGAACATTTTGCCCGTGTCTGAGGAAATGCAAGAAAGTTCCGAGGAAGTTCCGCAGGTGTTTCGTTTTCATTCATTTTTTTTTTTTTTATGCTGTTCGCGTGTGTTTCCAACATTTCAATTAAAACGGAGATGCGCACGTCAGAGTGCAGATCGCAAAAAGAAATTATAAGATATGTATATAGTGTTTATAATTAGTGTCATTATATGAATAATGTTGTACACAAGCGTGTATGTTAGTTAATGTAATTATTAATAAAGTGCTGTATGATTATCTCGCGTGAATATAATTACAAATGTAGATAATGATTCATCAGATAATAATAAAGATCAAAACACGAGTATGAACTGTAATATTTATTAAGTAATGTCTCGCTTTGTGTGGAGAATTTCTTGCGAAACAATTCGCTTTGTCCCAGACAGCACAGAGAGAGAGGTCAAAATACATTCTAAAGATGTCTAAAGAGATAATAAGGCGTCTTTTAAGAGATTTGTGCTATGTCTGGACAGATCGAAAATTCCAAACGACAGGCAACAATTAGCTAATAGGCCTTGACACGCTTACACGGCTTATGTATACGTTGAATGAATATATTATATATCTTTTCTAAAACCGCTTTGAACATCTCGTAAATTGCAAACACAATTTTCAAAAACCCAGTTTC
>QVNV01027349.1:0-25988 GCA_014825455.1 Pseudomyrmex pallidus
ATTTACACGTAAACCTGTATATGTATATATACACATATTTCCGCACAACATCCTGCAAATGGCTCCAATGACCCGTTTTAGAAATTTTCAAATTATTTGTGTTCAAAAAAAAAAACAAAAAAAAAACATATACCTGTATTTTCGATACATATGCATGACACATTTGCGTGATGCATTTGTGAATTAATATCGATAATATGTCTCTTAATTTGCATTATGCGTGCTAAAAAATGTCCTACATATTCATACGACACAAATTTATGTTTTTAATAAGGGAATAATATCGTTGTTGACGAGATAGATGAAATCAACCATCCCGGTTCTTGAAAATCACGAACTCGCGCGCCGTATTGAAAATTCTCTCGTATTGTTTATCGAGTATCTCATATCTCTCAGCGTGTGCAAAAAACTAACGTGTAACATGGAAATTCGTGATGCAATTCCATCACGATGTTTTATTCTGATTTCGCTTTTTATTCCTGATATTTCGCTCATAATTGAGCCGAGAGAAAAGTCGTGTCGGAGGAGCTAATATTGAAACCTGATGTATAAAACTGAAATCAATAAAATACACACAACATGTCGGGAACGGTTGTGTGACATCCCGAATGAAATCGACGAGAGATCCGAGGAAAACGTATATATCCGGAGGCGCAATAAAGAGAGACACGATAGGATGTTTGGTAGGCGTGACACGTATCGATTACGAAATTATGACGCCAGCGGGTACATTCTCTTCTCTCTTTCTTTCTCTCTTTCTCTCGTCAATATATAATAATATCTTTTTAACAATTTCAACACGCTCTCGTACATGATATATAAGTTTTTCCTAATATCCGCTACGCGGAGCTGAAACTTGTTTATTTCACGGCAATTACAATATTACTTCGTGGCCGCGGTAAACCGACCATCGCGGCCAATTTCGCGGAATATATAGTATGCGTGATCATAATGGACACGTCGATGAATACGCGGAAAATTTATTAACTATTAATATAGGCGACTTCCTCGAAGAAGGTACGATGCCGCGACGTCGCCGATCGCAGGATAATTCGAGCACGTGCTCGGGCAAAGAGTCTCGTTCCGCGGCTCGTGCGCAAAAAGCGAGGTATTTATTGCACCGATATCTTCTTCTCTTTCTGTGCCGCCGACATGGCCGCATAAATTCGCGATTAATTGATAGAACTCTTTTACTTCTGTTGCATTATTAATTGTATTGGATATATGCGCCGGATATATGCGCGCGTGTAAAGTCGTTAACTCGCCTACCATTCAATATATTCCACCGTAATGCGTTATATTATCATCATTCTTGATTCATTGCGCGCCACACATTGCGTGTTAATCCAGAAAGGAAATATTCATTCTCGCTTGGACGCGCAGCGAACGGAAGTTTTTTCGGTTTCTTTATCTCCGTCAAATCTTTATTTAAATTAGAAAATATATTCGCGCCAGGATATTTGATTGATTTCGTATAACGACGTAATAATTTATTCGAGCTTTTCGCTGAGAGAGCGCTTGTGGCAAGTTTTATACTGAGAAAAAGAGAGAACATTTTCGGATATTTTCAATAACATTTCTCTTGATATAGTATAGTACAATATTAGCTCATGTAATTCATATCCCGATTATGTACATTACGTTGTACCTGTTTGATTATCAGTTCATGTTAACATTCAACGCGAGCTTATACTACACGCATTTCGGGATCGGATAGCTACATTCAGCACTACATGTGCAATGGGATAGCGGGATTTAGAATGTTATCTAAACTGTCAATGATGCGGTAAATTCGCAAGCAATGCCTCAGTAACTCGTGAAGCTTTAGCTAGATGTAAATTACATTAATTTGCAGCGAAGGAGACGACGAGAGTTCTGTTTACTTTTACCAGAATTATTGTACGGTCTTGTACATAACATGAGATTGTTTCGTTAGATCGATAAAAGGCAAATTATTTTAAACGCCTCGATAAAATATTTGTCTCATTAATTTTCTTTCTAACAATTATGTCGACGTCAAAAATTTCTTCTTATACTATAATTGGAGAGAATAAAAAAGAAAATATCACGATCTGTTTCGCGCAACAAATACATTTATCTCACTAAATTGAAATATTCGCTTCGAATCATCATTGCTACTTGCGGTAAAAATCCGTACGTCCGATTTGACGGAAAGCTTTTATCAAGGACTGTCGATCGGCGGCGAAATGCTACGTCGTTCGAGGAAAGAAAAAGAAAAACCGGTGAACGATGCTCGGTCAGGAGGAGAATCGAGAGGAGAGAGAATGGGTGGGCAGTGGATGGTCGGGGGATGAGAGTTGACGTGTATATATCCGTGCCAACCACCAACCGGCTGGCACCGGTGCGCGGAGGGATCGGAATGGGAAAAACAGATAAAGACCTCGGGCACCCGGTTGGCTCCTGAAGACACGACGAAGATAAATGACATAATATCGCGGACCCGGACCGGCCGATCATTGCCGTGGAAACGAAATCGAGTTAAAGCGAGAGAGGATCGCGCGTCACGGGGTAATTGATCTTTCGCGATGCTTCGTTAACGTCGAGCGACAATGAAATCGGGGCTGCTCTCTTCGCCGGTCCTCATCAAGAGAAATACCAACGAGATTGGCTCGCCGGCATCTTCAGACACATCTCTTCCCCCGTGCAACGATACATATATACATATGTGTACACGTCGATGGGGTGGACGCGACAACGAGCGAGTACGAGAGAGAGATAATCTAATTCTTTTCACTTGACGTGTTTTCTTCCGTTCTTCCGCACCACTTATTTCATTCCCGGGCACGGCGCTGAATTTTCATTACGCGCGTCTGTTCTGCTCGCGCGACGAAGGGTGAGAACTGAACGTTTGCACGCGGAACTCCGAAGAAGGGGAGGATGAGAGCGGAATCCGAGGCGTGAAAAGTGCTATGGTGTTACCCACCAAGATATAGAGCGCGGGAAATGAAAGTTCGCTAGGGCGCGGAAGGAAATTGTGCGAATGGGTAAGAGGATGCGGGCGAGTGCGGAGACGACCCGCGCGACACTCGCGAAGTTACGAGAGTTTAGGCACTAAAGGGATTACGCGGTTCTGAAGGGATTACCGTGCAGAGAGCAGAGTTGCGGAAAAAACTCATGAAAAATATATACTAATCGAACTGCTTTCCGCAGGATTTCAGTTATGCTCCGTAAGCGTCGACTATTTCTCCTCGTAAAATGCGCGAAATCGCCGCGAACGCATGCGTGACTGAAATATAAACTGGCGCGCTAATCTTTTACGAGGCGTTACTTGTCAGTCGTCACGGAAGAAAATAATAATTCATGTGCTTTGCGCTCTCTACGCACTTGTATATATATTCTTACTAATAATAAGTTACGATAGTTGCAGAAATCATGCGGCAGATGATATGTTCAATCGCGTGATTAGTTCAGTAACCGTGTCGAAACTCTCCAAACGAGCGTGAGAAAACTTCTCGTTTGTTTTATCATTTTTTTTATTTTACCATTTCAATTTTTAAACACTCTGAACAAATTATAGAAGACAGTACATTATTAATTATGGAAGAAAATGCTGCAAATTATTATATTGACGCACACTCGATTATTTGCTCACACCAATATGTTTTTGTTCTTTTTTTTTTTTGTAACGTCCTATTTTTAAAAAATCCTACTGTTCAAGTAACGATCGCGAAACGGAATGAGAAATATGCCTGACGGCCGCGCATTTTCGCGGCCGCTCTACGCAGTGAAGTTTCGAATGTGAATATAATGAGGTCACTGATTCCGTAATGCGCCGGGTTCGAATATCCTTGGAGAGGAGAAACTGCGCTTTAATCTCAAAGCTTCTGAGCCTTCCGATCCCGATCCTCCCGTCCCAGTCCTCCTAATTACCTGTTCTGCTATAATCACGCGGCACTATTTATTCGCCGGGCGGGATCTTCGCCGGGGATCGCGCAGTAAATTCCCGCCTTCCGACGTGTGTACCGGCGGATTCTGCCGGTTGATTGCAAATTAGAACACGAACGGGCGCGTAAGCTTATCAGGCGATACGATTGCGCATTGCGCGTCTAAGTGCTCTCGCAGAAAAGGGAGTTATGCCAAATGACCCCCGCGACGGAAGAAACAGCAGCTGTTTACTGTGCGCTTATTAGTGTTACGCGCGGTCGTATTTTTATATAGCTTACGTATATCGCAGCAGAAATCATGCGGAGGAAAGTGGAGGAAAACACGGAATAATTAAATATGTTATGTGGGAATAACCTGAATCCGCGAGAGATATTGAAATCCCCATGAGATTACGCACGCAGCGCTTATTTTTTAATGTTATTCCTTTAACGATGTATATTTTTTTATCTTATTGTTCGGCTTATTAATTAACGCGCAAAAAAAAACCATCTCGTTATTTCGCGTTGCGTGCGCCGATTTTTCTTTCATACATAAAGTGCTTAATTATATTCCCTAATAAATACGTAATGTTTATCGCGTCTCCGGTGGAACAGATATCGCAGAAACGAAACGTCGTCGTCACAAGACTGTTAAGACTGTGTTATCTTAATTCGCGCACCGGCGCGTTTCGCATAACATCTAAATTTCATATCTCGCACTGCGACAGAGTCGCAAGCGGAGCAAGAGTCACACCGCGCGAATGCGCGCGGCAAAGAGAGCGGCGCGCATTAAATACCTACGAAATCGTATCCTACGTTTCTCGCGCGCCGACTTGTCTCCGCGACGTGGACAAAGAGAGAACGAGAGCAAGAGAGAGGTGAAAAGGAGGGTGAAAGGGTGAGGCGCTTATTAAGTTAGTCTCGGGGATGCCTGAGCGAGCACGAACATGCGAATTATACGATCTTCGTGCGATGCAACAACCGCGAACGACGGCCGCCGGTGAAGTTGGCGCAGGCGAAAACGAAGACGAGCGCGGCGGTGCTGTCGACCGGGGATAAGGGAGCGAGGACGACGGAGGACGACCGCGAGGAGGATGACGATGACCACGGGACGAACGCGCCGGCTATATCCAGCCTCGGCCGGGGTGAAAGTAATAACAGTGAAACGCGCGCGCGCACACAAACTACGAGGAGAGGAACCGCGCGCGCACACATCGGCGGCGGATGTACGTGACTGATGCTTAAGCTATTTTTTGATACGACCGGTACTTAGATGCACGCCGGACTCTTCGCGAGAGTCGCCCGCTGGGCGCTTCTCTCTCTCTTTCTCTCGTTGATGCCAACCACCAAAGAAACCCGCGTCCTTGAGAGACTCGAAGAGGCCGAGGACACGGCACGGTCGATCGCCCGAGACGTGCGCGCGCGCGCACGCGCGATTCCGCGCGGGGCGGGAGCGACGATAATTGTGGAACGGATCATCCGTGAGAGACTCTCGGAGGCCACGATCGGTTGGAGCCGATGATGAACGTCGGTTGCGCCTCGAATGGATAAAATGGGGTGGAAAATGCGACACAACACTTTCTTTCGACACCGTATATCCGTTTCGTCTCTTCGATTTGACTGCCGTGGAGAATAACGCGATATAACAGACTCTCTCAAAGAACCACAGAGTGTGAAAATTGATGGAGCTTCGGCGCTGCATAGTTCATCTCACAGAAATAAGTGTACGATGAGACCATTATACCAGTCATCTAAATTTGCAAACATTAAACGTTAGCAAATGCGCGCCGTCGTAATTATGAACTATTAAACCGTTTATACGTTCGTAAGCGCTCCAACATACGCGTAATAACTAATTGCCGTGCTACCGCGGACGTGATAGTATGATTGGTACGAAGCACGACATGTTTCAATTGAGAATAATTAAACGTTATCGCCGTTTAACGACCACGCGTGGGTTATTCCGCGTTTCGAGATCACGACTCACGGCCTTTCGACCTGCGACCGGACGATTTTTCCGCATTTTGTTTTACCAGACTGTTAGACCTCTTATTAACTATATGTGTACACATATATGTATAATTATATATATTACATCAATATCATTACAAAAAAAAAATCAACATTTTAATCATTCAGCAATCATTCGTTAATTACTGATTTATTGAACAGGATGAATTTCGCAAAGGTATTGTTGCGCCAAATAACCCGGAAATTGTTAACCGCGCGCCCGCGCTATTGGTTTACAGATAATATCGTGTTTGACCGCCGCTCCCTCGGTAATAGCATAATTGACGTTTTTAGTGTGTAAAACATATCGATTTTCCGCACCTCGGCGGGAAGCGGGAGCGTTCTTTACTTATGTTGCATTCCCCGGGAGATGCCGCCGATTAGCGCGTCCATCAAAACGTGGGGGCTTGTGTAGGTGAAAGAGCGCCGAAGGCACGCGGACGAGATACGCGCTTGGCCGGCTGTCCATGCCACTTTCGTTTCTCGCGCTCCTTTTCTATGGGATTTTCGCATTCTCTCCCGTTTTCCGCTCGCCTTCGTGAGACGGTGCAAGAGAGCGACGAAATGGATCTTCGGTCATTCGGAGTGACATATTCAATGGCGAGAGCCGACGTGGTGCCGGTAAAAGTCGGGGGGTGCGTATAAATGGACGATATCGCAAAGTCATCTCGGTTCGATATATATAATATATATATATATAATTTATATGGAATATATATTTATATGTATGAACCGGGAGTGTGTACGTGTGCTAAAGTTGGAGCGGAAATCGGGTCACGTTGAAATATTTTCTTAGATACCCCTCCTGTCTCTTTCTCTACCCACTGCGAATCTTGTTCGTGTGTGTGTGGGTGTGTATACGTATATGCGCGTGGACCTGAGGAGGACCGAAGTACTTGAGGAACTTTTCGTGTCAGGTGGGTATGCAGAGCACTTGAAGGTGCCTCGTAAAATTACGGGCGCTTTGGTGCTCCAGCGAGCGAATTTAAACGAGAAATTCGCATTCGTCGGACGGTTCGAAGCATATTGTGACAACAAAAAAAAAAACACGACAAAGAGAGAGAAAGAAATAAATTATAAAGCGGAGATGTCTCCCGAAATAGAACGTACGAAGGGCAACAGCGGACTGTGCGGTGATATCGATTTTGTGACCGCAAATAAAGTCGCGCATTGTTGGCGCGATCGAGAAAAATGTTGTCGTCCGGATTACGGAAAACGGTCTCTAGATCACTGATCTCTAGGTCGCAGGCGCGCTGACAGTAAGAAGTTAATAAAACGATCGGGATTACGAGCTTCAATGTGCAATTGTATATTTCGCGAGATATCGTTTCTCGTTACGGAATATAATAATATAATTTTTGCATAGACTCCGATATTATATAACAACACAATACAAAGCGGATGTTTGTCGAACGCGGATTGTAAATAAGAATCTGCAATAAACAGATCGTATTGAGATAAGACGACGTGCTTTATGAAGGATTGCTGCGGCAACCTGCATTCCAATATCTCGGATTAGCCTCTTGTAAATCAATATCCGATAAAATGTCGGGGAGATACAATTTTTTTTAATATGTCTTTTCATCAAGCAGATAAAATGACGTACAAAATTTATTTTCTTCCCGTATACGTCCATTTTATAATAGGTCCAAGCTTTAATATCGTTATTGCACATTCCGATCAATGCAAAAAAGAGAACTGTAATTTTTTGTCTCTCGAATAAAAAAAAAAAAAAGAAAAAGCTATCCAAGAATATATAACATGCAAACGTGCGCTGAAAGCTATATCGGAGAATGCGCTTTGCAAATTGCATATCATGTCGAACCATACATTCCGCTCGATTAACTAAGTAGAATTATTCTGCAACCACTTTTGTGAAACACCTTTATAATTGCAATTCATATTTTACGATATGACTGTAATAGTTTTCATTGATTTTTTTTTACATTTCAACGCAGCAGTGAGAGATTATACATTTTAAAAGATCGAGAGAGAGAGAGAAATATTTCACGATTTTTTATTGTAACAAATAATTTTTACTTACGAATGTCCCTTCAGTATCGTTTCAATTGTGTTCGTTGCTACAGACCAGATGAAGACGGAACCGTCCGCGGAACCGGCCGCTATGTATTGTCCATCAGGACTGAAAGCGGCTCTCGTCCAATCGAATCCCACTTTGAAACCGTCGGCGCTATAAAATAAAATAAATCAACGCGGTGATTTACTGCATTTGGTAAATTTATTTTAGTCACGAGTATATACATGATGTACAACTCACCTAAACGACCCAACAATCTTCTTCATTCGCAAATCAATCAACTTGACCGTGTCATCCCTCACGCAGCTCAAAAGGTAATTTGCGTCTGCAAGCAAATAGATGCGCCCTTTTATAAATAGATGCAATCGCGGCGCGGCGCGTATGATGAAGTAATATTTGAAATTGTTTGCGCGCAAATGTTTACGAGATTGCAAATCTCAGCTACGCACATAAATATTATATTTTGGAGCGCGCATTGTCATTATTAATAAAAGTAACGTTTACGGAATGTATAAGCGATCCAACAATTTCGAATGCTGAAAAATCCGGCGCACACACACATGAAAATTTATTCGCGCGGTTCACGATGCATCGAAACGATCGGTTTATGCAATTTCGCGGTTCGTATCGATCTGACGTATGCGAATGACACAGAGTCATTCGCGTTCGTCGTTAATTCTCGTTAATTTCTCTTTTAAATGAATGCAGGAAACAACTCGCGCAATAATTATTCTTTATTATAATGATATATATATGTATATGTATACGACGAGATTAAATGAAAATGCACGCTCATACCTGTATGTGCGCTACGTGCATTCGAACAAACAGCGTGCGCGCACGAAAAATATCGAAGAGGCACACACGATACACCGGCTTTTAACTGCAGAAATTAACAATCAGAGCGATACTGCTTCGCTCTTGAATTCATCTCGCATTCTGGCAATATCGAGATTAATGAAATGCGATAGAACAATATGTACCTGAATGAAGCGCTCTTGAATCAACGAAGTGCACTCGTAATTGATACAAGTGCGCTTTAAGGATGTTGCGAAAATTGCGCGAGCCAATTCATTCGTGTGATTAGGCCGTTGCGATAAAAAGTTGAAATAATTGTTCGCGTTACGCGGAAATGAAATTCACGCGCGCGACGCGTTGCGTTCCCGTGAAATGTCGATTGACATCTTTCTTTCTTTTTTACTTTGTCCGCACATTGTTTTCTATACACTAAAAAAAAAAACTTTTGATCGACTTAACTGATTCGACTTCTTTAATGTTTCTTTTTTTTTTTTTTTTATTAAGATGCAAGTAACTGTAAAATTAATTTTACTTACCGCGAGATAAATCTAGCGACGTAACTTTGCCCTCGAGCAAGATATCGTTCGAGCTAGATTCCGCTCTGGTATCCCAAAATCTGATCCTTTGATCAAAATGACCGCTAATTATCGTCGATCCAGCTCCGTCCGAAGTTACCAGGTCATTACAACTCGATCCAGCAAATTTTGTCTCTATACCTGCAAAGTTCGTAAAGTTTCGACACTCCTTAATAAATTACGTATGTACATACATTCATGTGAGATCAATCATATATTACAGTTCTTTCGATCATTTCAATTAACCATACATCCGTTTTCAACATAAGATATGGTCACTTCGTTTTTCTTCTACATATAAATATTTTCTATATAAATAACACTAATTAATTATCGGCGATTGGGATAAAAATATTCTATGGAAAATAAAAATATTTTACAGAAGCAAAAAAATAAAAAAAACTCTTACGAAGAGATACGAAGGTAGTAAACTAAAATAATTTATTATACAGTTTGCAAAACAGCTATTGTACACAAATACCGATTGCAATTTTGCGCATTATACATATATAAGACGAAATCATTCGCGGTGAGTTTCTAATGTAGGAGAATTTCTCAAAGAGTAATAATCTGATCAAATTAAACGCTTTACGCATTTAATTTGAGCATTCCGCGAGTGGTTAACGGAGTTTACGTCCTCGCGCGCGAATTACACGTAACACGCGTCGTACTTTAAACGGAGCGAGTTAATGCAGTTGTATCGAATATGAATCACGGCTGGTTTCCCTTCCCGCTTCTCTTTCAAACTATAGTTGTTCCCGGGCAAGCTTTCATCGATCTGTACGCTGAAATAAGCAGGATTTCAAACTTAATTTACGTCGGGAAATGACATTCGCGTCGCCGCGTTTCCGCGAAGCTCTTGGAAAATCGCTGCAGGAGCTTGCGCGCGCGCGCGTCGCGGAAACGCCCTGGCATCAAGACTGGAAACAGGATAAATTACGAGTTTTCCGCTTACAGCTTCTCCCCCGTGTCTCCTCGTCCCGTCGTGTTCCCAGTACCTTTTCTTAACCTCTCGCGCGCGGCCTTTGTGCGATTACGAATCTGCGCGCGCCAGTTTCCATTCCACTTTATTGTGGGCTCCACGTTAAATCAAACGTGATTTACCGTCCGATCGATTAGTCCGTCCAAGTTTCTACTGTCGGTTAGCGGTTTGATGTCCACGGTTTCTCCACTTCTGAAGGTAGTATTACGAGCTCCAATTACTTGAACGGAAGAGAAAGCCTCTCTCTCACAACTAAGTTCCCTACTTGTACCTTTATGTTGCGAAGCGATGTATAGAACGCGCGTTCTATTACAATTGCGTCTCAAAAACTATCTTTTAACCGCGTCGTCAAAAAATTTCTCCGCGACAAAAAAAAACAATTGTACTTATTACATCATTCTCTTTTGTTGTGCGAAAAATATAAAAATGTTGTCTGGTTTTGCAAAAAATCTCACAGTGTCGCAGATGTCATTGTTGAATTAAATTCCCCGCGAAGCGATACGCGCGTTGTAGATTTCTTTTTCATCGCTACTTTGTCGACACTTTTGCATCGTGGCATTGTACAACTCGAATAGAGATACGTACATATACAGATACATACACCGGCAATGATATTTGCGCGCACTCGCAATCCTCGACACACACACACACAAGTTTCGCACAAAATACTTTACAAGCTTCAAACGCGGTGAGTAGGGCACTTCTCTGGAAGCAATAAAATTTCTTCTAAAGTGCGTTCGTGCATAAAGAGAAACTTGTCGACAATTCTTGCTTCACCTGCGCGCCGTGCACGCGGCCTCGCAGACGAACTTATCTCGCAACAAGTAAACGCAATGTATTCGTGGCGCGCCTATGGAAATTCAACAAAATACACGAGGCGAGCACGCGGTTAATAAACGCGAACGTAAAAAATCATTAGCGGGTAAACCATATCCCAGCATAAAACAGTCGCGGCGAAACGAGGCACAAAGAGGCTCGTCCGTTTTACTGGCAGTCGGAATAATGCGCGAACGTTTCCGTTTGATGACTCCAGATTTGAATCGTATAATGATAATGACGACAAAGAGTGTTGTCTGACTTAATTATCACTCTGAAAATGTTCCTGACACCGCAACGCCGATGTTTCATCCCTGATATCGTGTCAGACAATCTTTTTCTCCTCAGGTGCGAAATTGTTTATTCAAAAAAATATGTTGTTTCTTCGCAGATAATAACAGGAAGAAAAACTTCCTCCCGCAATTACAGTTTTTTTTTCAACACTTTAACAGTGTTTTTTTTATGACAATAATTTTGTTTACTGGCGAAATGTAAGAAAAATATTATTTTTAATTAAATGCATCTGATTGCAATAGAATGTCTCGTGATTGTTTCTCGTGATATTATTCTTTTCCACAATTTCAATGGGAAAAGATCAGTTTTATTCAAAAAATACTTAATTATTTCTACACACAAGTCAAAACAACATAGATATTCAGTTGCAATAGAAGGCGAGAACTCTTTTTTTTTTTTCTTAATCTTCTTATTTGAGAAGTTTCAATCCGTACAACAAACTGAGCAAAGTGTACTCTCGACCATAATACGGTCTCTTACGTACTAGTCCTTAAACCCAAATGTATTATTCAAGTAAGTGCATTATATATATGCTATTAACGTACATCTATCCCTCAAACGAGGCATAAAGGATTACCGGCTTTGCGCGTAAGCCGTCTTCAACCGTCAGCCATGATAAGAGCTTTCGGGGATGTTAATTTGCTCGTGCGCTTTTCGTATTAATATGTATTTTATATTAGCGTAAATTCACTTTACACATACGGTGCGTGAGTGCGACAAATAAATATTTATTCAGAATTACATCGCCTCTTATTTAAAGAGTTGCGCATTATGTTGATTTTTCCTAATGAAAATTCAATAGATATTTTCCTCTCGCTAATATAATTGACTCGAAATTTAATTTTTATTATTTATCTATACTCGTTTATTCAAAATAAACACAAATATCACTCATTTGTATCTACATTTATATTGCAATATATTTATGTATATGCAAAATACTTTTGGGAATGGCGTTCTTTAATAAATATTAATACTTTCAACACATTATTCTCGCTGATAAATATTTATATTTTTTTACTACATATTTCTTTCTCTCTGCGTGTCGCGCGAACTTGAAGAATGAATAAAAGATTTCAAAAAGCGGTTTTCCACGTGCTCATTACGCACGGAGGAAAAAACAACTAATTTCCCATTTAAGTGCGGCTCTTAAGCGGGAACACACTCGCGGGCTGGAGAGGCGCGATCTGCATACGTCAGACGTACAAGCGACTCGGCGGTTAATTTCTCGGAACGTTAGAGCAGTTAGCGGTCCCTTTTCAGCGCGCGAGTGGCGAACGCGCGCGCGGACACGGAGGGGCGTTATTTCGTCGTGGCGGCGGTGTCGACGGAATCCGTCTGTCCGTGGCACGATTGTGTCCAGGAGAGTCGGCGGCGGCTCTCCCACAGGCGTTTGCACACAAAATTGCCGCGACTAAAATAGATAATAGCGCGATAGAAAACAGCTGATCCACTTTAAGCGTCCTTTTTGTCTTAGAGCGCGGTAAACAATAATTCACGCTTAAACGCCCTTTCAGCGCCCGCTTTCCCATTGTGCGCGCCTCGCGTTCGGAGATTTATTCGCGCGAAACTTTTGTACAACCACCCCCCTGGGCCGCTCTCCCTCACCCTCACGGCCGGTCTTCCTTGATAGCGTGCTTTTCGCTATTTTGCTGCAGGACCCACCGCTCGACAACAAAGGCCGCTGCAAGGCGAGAGAGAGAGAGAAAGAGAGAAACGGATGTCCTCGGGGTGTATACCTGTGTATCCACGCAGGTATCCGCGTGCCACGACGTGCGCACAATTAACTTGGACTCTCGGCTACCGGTGACCCGGCGACGACGACGACGACGACGACGACAGCTATAAATCATGTGACAAAGTTAAGCCACAGGTTAATTACACACCTCGCACGACTCGCGCGCGCGCTGTTATCTATGCGTTGCATAAAAAATAAGACAAATTCTCGCTCGGGGTGCCACGACCACGAAGAGAGTGCGCGGCGCGGGGCACATACGCGCGTTCGCCGCGCGAAAAAGTTTCGGTATTTATGTAGCAAGTTTGATGGGCCGGGGCCCCCGCAAACTCAGTCCGGACGATTTGTGACGGCGGCTCGACTTCTTACATTAATTATCGCCTGCGCGCCGCAACTCCGACACTGTATCACTTTAGACGACTTGATTTAAGGAGATACACTTTTCGAAATTGCACTCTTCAAGTTTCATAAGGGCTTGCAAAGTAATGCAGTTCTCTCTCGTTCTCTCTCTCTCTCTCTCTCTCTTTCGCTCTTTCCTACTTTCTCTTTCTCACGCTGTGTGTACCTGTTGTAGAAGAAACTTCGCACTTTGCGCTTTCAGTCTTAACTTAATATAAGAGACACGCAATTCTCAAGCGCGTTTATCTCGGACGCGGAATTCATACATCATCGTTTCACAGACAATTATTTATAATCGCGCGATAATATCGCAATTAATTTTTTTAATTGTCTCGTAAAACGGCACGATGTTCATAAAACTGTCACGCGGCTCTCGCGAGAATGTATAGTTTATTTATTTATTTTTTTTTTTTTTTGCAAAAACCATATGTGCGCGGAAAACAAATTGCTTTTGATAGCATTCACATTTGATTTTGTATACCTACTCAATAATCTGTGGCAATTTACTGCAGCAGCCGCCGCACACCATTTCATTTGCGCCACTGAATCTTTTTTTTTTTTTTTTTTTTTTTTTCGAGTACTTTGTGTAAAGGTATGAAATGAAAACGAATCAATGGCTGTTGAAATTTGTCACCAGCTGCGGCTCGATTGTCTCTCCCCCGTAATTGAGATCAATCGTCAATATACATGAAATGGACAGTGACTAATTCTCGTTTGACAAAATACCGTCCGATTCAGGGGAAAAACTTTATATTTTTTATATTTTTCACCGCGTACGGCGCCGCGCGCGAACGATCGTCGCGTTTATCTCGCAGATTTAATATATCTATTTGTATCGGGGAAAATACAAAATAGGTTACGCACAAAATAGGTTATCGCGGGTTTTATACCAGCCAGAGTGACGGTGCGCGGATGATTGTGTTTTCGTCATTAATTACGCTCAATCTCGATCGGGGAGGATATAACGATGTTCCCGGGACGACACAGCGCAGGACAGAGGAGGATTCATCGAAAATCCACGGATACTCGCGAGCGTTTAATGAGGCAAATTATTATTCCGTGGACCGACGAGCGAACGGTAACTAAAGGCTAGCTTTAAGGCGCTCCTGCACCTCTCGCAAATTAATACCCGCGTCTCTGTGTGCCGTCGCGTTAAGCAGTCTGGGTAGCTTTGTATCCTTTGTCAATACGACTCCTAGCAGCTGGCTACTGGGCGTCGCGTACCGCAGGATTTCGTGTAGCCCTGTTCTGTTGACCGAAGCGTGAATCGATATCCCGAAGCCGTTCTTCAGATGGAGCGCGCCGTTTCACGAGATTAGTCCGGCGCCGTGCGGGGTCGAATGTAAATCCCGAATACATTTGCGGGAAATGAGATCCCCTTCCTTCGTGCGGTCGCTATCTCGCCCGCGCGCGCGTCCGGCGGCGCGTGCGGCTCTTTTGTGTGTTCAATTTATTTTTCGTGCCACTTAAAGCCCCTCTACACGTCGCGCGCGGAAGACGCGCGCGCCATGCGCGATCTGCGCTTTACCACCGAGAAACGGCCACTTTCATCCGGCTGTAAATTATCACTTTTACCCTCCTGTCGCTTGCTCGGAGAAAGAGAGAGAGAGAGGGGAAAGAAAGCGGTTCGCTTATCGCAACCGCCTCCGCCCGGAGATGAACGATTCCTCTATTTTCCGAATGAACGAGCCGGCGTTAAGTTACTCACATCGACGAGCGGATCGCGCGTCGAGAGCGAACCCTCTTCTTCGAAGTGTTCGACAATTAGCGTAATAAAACCCCGATGCGAGAACGTCGAGCGCGCAAAGTCCTCACGTTTCGCACGATCGCGCGATGCCGCGCATTCTCCGCACGAAAACAACTTTCCGGGAAACCGAGGAATTACTTTTGCCCTTGAATGCGTAGAATTATCGCGTTATACTTTATTCCAGCACTCTGCCGAACATACCCTCTCACAAAACCGTATCATTAGACTCTTAACGCGGTACATAATGATCGTCAGCGTTTCTGTCGAAGGTCGCGATAACGCACACGGCGAGAAGGGTAGAATATCATGCTTGATACCGTTTTGCGATTACGCTACCGGAAAGTTTGCGTTGAAATTAGATCACGACGTACGTGAACTTTGCGGCACAAAAGCGGCAATTCTAACGGCGACCGCGTGTGTGCGCGCGCGCGCGCTTTGACCGACCCAGTAGTCTAGACGCGTGAATGCGCGCGCTGAAGGATGCAATTCATACTATCTATTTTCAGACTCCGCTTGGAGGCCAAGGGAAGCTCGGACACAATAGATGTAAAATAGAGTACACAAAGTCACTTTACAGAATTTGCATAGAATGTTCACATTCAGTAATTTTTCATTTTCTAACAAGATGACCTTTTTATATCAAGAAAAAAATAAATAAATAAAACTGAGACAAACAGATATGAGAATATTTTAATTGCTTGCGCTCTCTTGTTAGAAAAAAGAAATTTTATATATTTAAAAGTGTAAGGTGTGAAATATATAATAGCGAATAACGTTCATTGAATACTGATTAACGTTTTGATAAGAAAAGAGGACTGAATAAAATGTAGGTAACCCCCATGTTATACACCCGTCTTGTCCCGGATAAATCTTTCTGGTTTAAGAGCTAATTAAGACGGCAACTCTTTCCCACCGAGTAATGGATTTGCGATTAATCGCTTTTCTTTCTCGGGACAGGTCATTCATTAGATTACATAAATCTATCTTTGTTATTGCCCGATTCGCGCGCGCCACTTCTGCTTGACAAGACCATCCGAGAGAGACGCACCCGGGGGACCATTATTATAGTTACCCGGTTACTCGGTCAGTTCCCCTGAAAAAACTTTTTATATCTTAGGGCGTGTTTATTCAAGAATCGAGTTTTGTGTAACTTTTCCGAAAGGCATCCCTCTCATAATCTTCGCGAGGATCGTCTATTAAAAGCGTCAATATCGCGGAGATAAAGAGCCTTCTATGCCGACGAAGATCGTATTTATATTAGAGGGAAGGGGAGAGAGTGAAGGGTCGCGACAGCGAACGAGGGAGAAATCTGTTTCTTCACCGCGCGGAGAGGGATCTTATCGGTTTAATTAACCTTACGCAGCAAGAGAGAGAGAGAGGGGAGGGAGAGAGAGAGAAAAAGCTACGAGATGACGCAACGAGCTGTCCGTTAAGCGGATGAGGGTCGCGCGGGTTTTTATTCAATCCTCGCTGTTACGGGCGTCGGTCGTTGATGCCGCTACGAAATCTCCTCTCGTACGAACCGGGCATTATGGACGTCATATTTTGCGTGGCGGGTCCATTGTGCAAGCCGCCGTACGACGCGCAACAGAATATACATATGAATGACCATGCAGATTCGCCGTTTGTTTTATTATCTCGAAACGCTCGTAAGTGTATTTGCATTATGCAACGACTAATAGGGGTAATGGGCAACGTGATTACCGCTATATAGCTCCGCGCATTACTTTGCAACCCCCTCCGTGTGCTCCGTTCCTTCTCGCTCTTTCCGTTACGAGACGGAACGAATGTACTGGCGTTAACATTATGCCGCCACGGTGATATGTCAGCCGCAAGAAATCGCGGCTTATATTTTCCTCTTTCTAAAGTGTTTATCTCCGTTACGCGCCGCGGGAGTCGCCCCGGGATTTCGGGATTACTGGCTCTCGAGTCTGTCTCTGTGTATGTCGCAGGAAATGTACGCAGATAAGATTCGGAATTGTTTTGCATAAACTAGTTTTAATTAAAGCGCCCTTACGCGATGTTCCGCGAAAATTCGGATCAGATCTTTAGATGCTCTTTCTCTTTTGAGAGAAGAAAGCGCGCGATATTGGAATATTTTCCCTCAGACATTGGCCAATTTTTGTGTGGAAATTTTAATGGATTTTAGCAATATTGTAATAATAATCTAGACAGCCTTTTTTACAAAGAAAACTCCTGGATGAGTTTCGCCTCTTTTGATCGACGGAAATATCACACTTACATGCTTTGCTGCGTAGATCCCAGATTTTTAAGGTGCGATCGTAACTTCCCGTAACTACTTTCGACGGCTCGCCGAGAAACTTGGCCGCCATCACCTTTGCGCAGTGGCCCGTGAGAGTGTGCTGAAACAGAAATATAAAGATTCGTTTGCGTGAAATCAGTCATCAAACGCAAAGAAAATACGGGCACGTGCATAGATCGGGTAATCGTAAAATCACTTTTTTCAATTCTCGATCAAGAATCGTCAGTTTATATAGTTGCAGAAATACAACATTTATATACATTTATGCGTTATCCATACGGATATCTCTCGCGTAAATCTGATGCTTATTTTATTTATCAGAATCAAAATCATCGTTTTTACTTTATTCTTTTAAATATATAAACATATCAATTTTTTGCAAATAAATATTGCGACAGAAACAAATATCTCGTGTGACGTAAAAAATTCCGATGGAACAATTAATTCACAACAAATGTGTGCGTGTGTGAGTGAGTGAGTGAGTGATTAAAACTATACCATTCCCGTCACGAGTTCGCTCGGGTTATAAACTATTTTGTTTAAATACAATTTAGAGAGAAGCGCGGGTGGAGTCATTGGCACTTTGCGACTTCTGAGTCCTGAACTTTAAACGGAGGACTTTGTTAGACCGAGCACCGGGCTCTTTCATAAGTTGATTTTCTCTCTTCCACTTTGGAGTTCAGCTCCCACGCTCCGAGCATCGACGTGTTCGAAATGAGAAATGAATGTAGCTGCGAGGGACGGAAACAGGCCGACGGTATATAAAGCATGCGTTTCAAGCAGAATGGTACGTCATTCTTTAACAGTAACAAGAAAAGAGTTCGATTACATTATTACTTCTATATTGAGTCGGACAAGAAGAAACACGATTGGCGCCGGCGCGATGCCTTTTGTATTTCATCCATATATTCGCTCATGTACAATCGAGCACGCGATATGAATTTATCAAAAAATTACACATCGACAGTAAAGCAAAAGGAAGAAAGAGCGACGACAACTGTGTGTGTGTGTGTGTGTGTGCAACGTTGTATTGAATGTAATACGAATATTATATCGCCGAAAATATTGTCGGATAGCCCGAGGGATATTTGTTGTCGTTGACATTGATGTCAACGGCAGTTATTCCGTTCCTCTTTATTTCGTTTGTTTGCGCGAACGGGCATTAAACTCGCACGTTGACATTCATGGCGACGCATTTTACGAACAACAATTTTTTTTTTCGATCGCGAACTATGTACACCCGATGTATATTCCAGGGCGCTCTTATCGCACGAACCCTCTCTCTCTCTCTCTCTCTCTTTCTCTCTCTCTCTCTCTTTGGTATACGCGATATACTCATTCGATGGTCTGGTTGAATTTTGTATTTTTTTTCTTTTGTTTTTTTTTACATAGCGCAAACTCCTGGAAACGCGAGCCTTTCATCGCGAAATACAGTTTCGTTACCGTCCTCCTACCATGTCTATTATGCAAAAGATTGTTTTCTGCCTTTAATGGGAACATAAATCGTTGTGATAATAACTGACCGCACGTTGCACGTAATCATAAACCGGGTAGTATCAGAATATTCGTAATAGCATCAAGTTAATTATGTATATAGGCGTTTCCCAATGATCGGTCCCGTCGATAAGAAATAGCGGACTCTAGCGCAATGATCCACTCGCGCACCACGCGTGTGTATATACGCCGATATATCGACGCTTTTATGAGTGAATAAATTTTTCAATGACAGCGCTTGCAGCCCGCGCGTTATATGTTTATCGCGTCTCGCATTAATGGCGCAAACGGTTAATGAAATTTCAAGAATGATATACGGAGTTCTCATGGCCTCAAGATCGCGCGGCTTAATGGCCGGGGGTAAAAGTTCAGAAGAAAAAAAAAAACGGATGACACTTCTCTCGACGCTAATGTCAGTACGAGTTTTACGATGTTAATAAATTACTTAGCGACAGCTGACGCGATCTCTTGTTGTTTCAATGTTGACGCGGCACCGGTGAAATGAAATTATCAAGTGATGTATGCGCGGCACTTGCACGGTTACGTAAACCCCGTTGACTTTAAAGAGAGTAAATGCCAATCCCTCGACGCTTTTACAAATCAATCAAGTCCGCGCGCAACGGGCGTGATTTAATGACCCGCCGCGCACCAAGCTGCAAGCGCCTTCCGCGTTCAACGTTTGCGCGTCGCTCGTCGTTAAATGAAATTCTAAAGTTATCTCATATACGCTCGGCTCGTTCCTTTTTCCACCGTCGCGTCGTCGTTTAATGGTGAAGAATTCAAGCGTGACGTCGACAAGAGGACACGAAACGGAGAGAGAGAGAGAGACAGAGAAAAAAAAAGAGACTCGAGGGCTCTTTCGCGTGCAAGCGCGAGAGGGGAAGAGAGACCTTAAAAAGAAGACTCGGCCAATTTTAAGGTGCGCGGGCGCTAGCATGCTCTTGAAAAATGTCCTAATGTAAATTAATGGCCCGGAAGTTTAACTGGAAGGGCTATAACGTGAAAGAAACACAGGTAGAAGAGTACAGTCTTCTCCCTCATACCCTCGCTTTTCGCGGACGCGTCTTATACGAGCTCCACGAGAGAACTTTGCTCTCTTTCGCGAGGAAGAAGAAGAAGAAGACGTTCGGGAGGGAAGAGGCCACCCTGAAGAAAGTGCACCATAATCTAAGATCTCGAGAAGTTTGTCGAAAGTGCGCGGCGGGACGAGTCTACTATACTCTTTCTTTCGCGCGAAAACGGGTGAATGGACTTTGCTCGCGATCGAGCCTCGTGTGCTGTTAAAAGAAACCGCGCGCAACATACCGATAGCGCGGGAAGAATGCGCTTTTCGAGATTTTCAGAAGGTGCCGAGACTCTCTCGGAATCAAAGTCCGATAATGACGGCGTAATTTATACAGTGAGGCGCATGAAACGCGTGTCTCTCGGGATGTTTACAACTTTGCGTTGTGCATTAAACGCACGAACGTAAGTGATTCTACGAATATTCTCGGGAGCGACGGGAGTAATTCGAACACGCAATAATTTCGCGTAACAATTCTATCTCTGCTTCGTGCGCAGCTAGCGCGGTAATTCGAGATTATGACAAAGAGCGAGGCACGCGAGCTGGAAAGCTCTATTAACGCGAATATTCGAAGTCGTGTCGTATCGATATCTCGCGCGAGAGGATATTGTATTTCTGCGGCCGGGTTCGCGGAATCTCATAATGCATCTCTCTCGCGAAGAAGAAAAGAAGAAAACTTATCGCGTCACGTGTTCGCGCGATAACACGCGATATCGATACGCGCATGCGTCGTATAATGATGTTATATCGACACAATATCCGCAAATATCCGTTTCCAAAGAGGAGATGGAAACAGAGAGTCTCTTGCGGAGAGAAACGTGAGAGTGGGAGTTCTAACAATCCGCGACGCGATTTTATATACGCGTCTTCGGAAGTTCTTTGCCGTCGTACGTAAACTTGGAAGACCGTCAAACGACGTCAATCCGCTTAGATGTTAAATGTTGAAGCTTTTGTAAACCTGAAACCAGCGTGCTCGTAGTTGGAAAGAAACCCGTGAAAAAAGAAAATTCTTAATCAATATAATTTTTAAAATTCTTACGATAATATTTATTTCTAGACTGTGATATAATTCGAGATAATAAAATGAGAATTGAGAAGAGAAGAAATCATGTTTACTCAGAGAGTTTCAGAAAGAAAGTCGCAGAAATTCGTTAAGAGAAATAAGCACGGTCGTCGAGGAGAAAAGTGTAAAACGCGATAATTCGCACGCCATTTACATAACTCGGTATTTCAAAGGATTTCTTTGCCGAATGGCAAAAGATCGTCAGATGCTTTGTAGTTTGAGTTCTGGAGAGAACTCACGTCCTTCAATTCGCCAGTCGGGTTCCTTTCATTTTGCGCGCGGGCAAGAATCGTCCTAGGAAGGTGTGCACGCCACGACGAGAGGGAGGGGGAGAGGGAATTTGCGGAATATCTCGAAGCGGCTAATATCTCGTCTTTTTACGATGCCCCCCGAGTTTACTGGTGTCAGTGAGGAGGTGTGCGCGCACGGCGTGTGTACACCCGGTGGTGCTCCTCACCGCGCGCGCAATAAAAGCATAAACTTCTTCTATAGTCCTAGTGCTCCATCGAGGGGCGAACAGTAATGCGGCCGGTGTGCGGAAAAAGAACAACGGCGAGAAGAGGGGAGTGAGATCCCTCAAGTTGTACGGGGCTTCAATTAAAGTCGGTAAAAAGAACGGCGGGGAAGCCGCTAACCTTCCTGGAAAGCAACTAGCGACCTATGTTTTACGACCGCTGGTTCTCTCGTACTGTTTTCAAAAGCGCACAAAATCCCACCACCGAAAACGTTTTCAAGGGTAGTCGAGAATTCGCTCGGATACACACACGCTCATTTTTATGCCGCGTTGTTCCCACTCCCCCTCCCCTTTGAATACGATGCACTTGTTAATCTCACGTCTGATCTCTATCGCCGCTCGTTAATTTCAGTAACATAGTTATTACCGGGAGGCGCCACGCTCGATGTAAAAAAGTTCGTAAGAGTCTAAAAATGAAGATGAAGTATACACATTTTCCTTGCGTGCAATCATGATGAATATTCCTTCCGAGAAATTTCACATGAGAGACACACCGGAAAAATCGTCGCAACATTAACTTCTTACAGGAGCACTTAAGCGTTAAAAGCATCTTTTCTGCAATGTGTAATGATATATATTAATAAATGCACACATTGAAGTATATATATCGCGCGTCCCCGCAAAATACGACTTTACACCCCGAGAGACACTGTTTAACGAGATAAACACATCGAAAGGCGCATCGAAAGTTTTACTTTTGCTAACATACCCGAGGTGTATCATTTCCAAAAAATAAGCACCGTGTGTAGTTCTCATAAATCAACACCGGCTCGTCCGTTGTCGCCCGGGGCGGCTCATGATCCAGTCAGACGCTTTATCTCCCGCGAGAATCTCCCGCGAAACAGCTTTGTTGCGCGGCAGAATCTCGACTTAAATGAACACATCTACAAATCTTCTCAAGAGTGTTTTTTCTTCGGAATGTTGTCAACAAAAAAGTGATATTGGTCCTTTGATGAGAAATACTTTTAGATCTCTGTATTCGTTTTTATTTTAATTAAAAAAAAAAAAAAAAAAAAAAAAAATACAAAGATATATAAAGCCGTCTCGAATTGAAGGCACGAATCCGTGCAAATCGGAGAAAAAGTCGTTTGCTTTCGTTCCGGAGCGGTGCAGTTGTTTCGTTCGAGCGCTTGCACTTGGATTCATGCATTGCGCTTCGGTGCGCTCGGTTTCAAAAAAGGGAAAGCATCGGACGAAGCGAGGGATGCGAGATAATTCATCCGTGACTGCGCGCGCGAGAGAAGGTTAATGATATTTAATGATCACGGTAAATTTTAATTGAAGATCATTGATTGCTGATTAATTTTAGTCTAGAAAACGCAAATATAGAGATGGAACGCACCGTAAATATGTAACAATTTTTCGTAATTAATAATAATAATAATAATAATAATAAGCTTGATTAATAATAAGAATTATAACATTTACATTGTACTCCATTATCGCGTTCTGTTGTTCCATGGCACACCGTGACATTTAAAAGCCCGCGTTTATATTTGCCAATATGTGTATTTATTATGATCGACACGACAAATAGGTCGTAATAAAATTAAATACTGACGCACATTATATAAATTAAACATCCAACGAAATGATCCAGACTTGATGCATCGCTTTTGCAATCACGTTACCTAGGGAGAGAGAGAAAGAGAGAGTCAGTGAATCATTATGATTCAATGACTATTGAATTTTTCCGTCGCACAATGAAGTCTCACAATGAAGTAATATATTATTGCGGGCGCGCCGCCATCTGCGCGCGATTTTCACGGAAATGCAAATAAAACAAAAAGCAACTCTCTTGAGCGCACATCTTTCTTCCCGAACAATCTTTATTTTTTTAATATTACACGCAATACACAAGTAAGTACAATGGAAAAGTATCGATTTTCGCAAATATCGCAATCAGCTCGTTGCTTCTGAAAAAGCACTTTGCACGCGCTCATTTATCACGCCGCTAATGTAAATATTGTTCGGGCTTCCACCACATGTATCTTATATAGACATTGTTTGCTAATGTCGTATTCTTCCGCGCGTCGCCTGTCCGGTCGCGGGTTTTCCCGCGATTTATGCAACAATATCGCAGCATCAATGTCCCATTCGAATTTAAACGCAAACAGGTACCGCACCGAGCGATTCGTATTCCGATGTTATATTGTTATAATGATTCGAAGAGGAGGCGCGTGTGCACTCGTTGCGGCTACTATGTTCCTCCCTCTCCCCGAAGAAACATGTTAAACACCCCGCGTATGAAAACAGACAACACGCCGGTGAAGTTAAGCAAATCAGGAGTCCGGTCCCCTTCCTGGCAAACATTTACCGATACCTTCGCGGAAAGCGTCTCGCATCGCGGGACATGAGAAACTTATATGCCTTTGCTCTAAGCACTGTTTACACATAGTAGAATGCTTGCACGCGAGTACGACGTCAGCCGGTACGGCGTTCTCATCGTTCTTCACTGCCACTTCGTTAGTACAGGCATATCGCGCTGGCGCGTGTGTGTTTCCGCAATGCACATGACTCCCTCCTCCCTCGCGTTATCGTCCGCATACATACCGTAATTACAAGTATCGCAATATGACGGCGAGATCCCGTTTTGATGCGCAGAGAGACGACCTTGCGGCGCAACATCTCGCCGATTCGTTGAAAAGACCCTAAACGTCACACCGTCTGCCGATCGTGCGCGCGGAACCGATGTTCCCGAACGAGACAGGAAAAACACGTGAATGGCATAGAGAGAAGTTTTGAATTTATTAAGACGTTCTCTCTCTCTCTCTCTCTTTGCGCACAGAACGAGCTACGACGAGAGAATAAACGATATTCCATCGAGAATGAATAAGCACGATGGAAATTCTTACGATCGCGCGCGCGATTGCCACACAATCGAACGAGCTGTTAATTTATCGGAGTACTTCGGTCGGAGGAATATTTTCCTTCAGGGGTTAAATAAATCGCGCGTGTAAGTGGCTAATTACGATTTATGCGCCGATTGACGCAAAGCTGGTTTCGAGTAACTGTTTTCTTGTAATTTACATCACGTGAGATATTGTATTTTGCTGATTTGGCGCGCGATAATTACTTTCCTCCGTGCCGAACAATATCTTATAAATCGTTATAATGTGAAACCAGGTATTGCTTGGCGGATTTCCACTCGATATTATTTAAAAACAAAAGTCAATGAAAAATCGATGAGAGAAAAATACGTAATGAGGATGTGGCGCGCAAGAAACGTAAATTACGCATGAAAGTAAAAGTGGAATATACTTATTAGTTCTTCCGGAATATGTTCTTCTTCTCGGCAAATGTATAAACTCAAGCTGACTCGCCGCTGCTCGCGACGTACGTGTATTTGTGCATTTAGATACTACGGGAAAATACGACGCGATGCTCATCATGATTTAATGCGAGCCGGGCACGCCAAGTTTTTTTACATTAAATATTTTTTATTTTGAAAAATTTCAACATTTTGAAAAAAAAATTTCACAACGTGATAGAACTATCTTAAAAGTAAAATTGCTGAGATAATAATCTTCGCTCTTTCTTTTACAAATTTGCTTCAAATTTCACACAACGTAAAAAAAGATAAAGGATAGTGTAATATCAATTATAAATTTTATAAGTAGAATTTCAGATATTTTTATCACACGCGTAACTGCGCACATACATTTTTTTTATAATTCACAACTTCTTGCTCGTCAGAATCCAACATTTTCTACAAATCTTTTCCATAGTTTCTTTAGAATTTTCAATGTTACCCGCGATGTTGATCAACTTCTGTTGCATACCATCGATCTATATAAATAAAATTTTGATAATTTAAAGTTCAGCTGGTCTATTCTTCTTCTTTTTCTTTATACCGACGTTTCGTGAGCATTTCAGTTCACTGCGTCAGAGTTTCAAGAGCAATCTGATACTAAGTAAAGTGCATGCAATTTACATGATTTGACTTTTGACATATAATAAAGAACTTTTTTCCGAGTAGGAAAAAGTCTTATTTATCTGTCTTTTTATATACCCGGTAAAAAATTTTTCATATATGGGTGATTCTCTGTGAAAACGTAAATTTAAACTTTCAGTTTGATAAAAAATTATTATTATTAAACTAGTGGATAGCGATACATTATGTTTTTTCATGCCATTTTTCAAGTCACTATTTGTAATATGAATGCAATATAAAAACTTATATTTTACGTTTTTTATGTCAAAATATCACGGAGATTACAGTCTACGGAGATTACAAAATTAATTATTTTTAAATTATTTTGTTATAATGAGTAACTTTTAAAATAAATGCATTTACCTATGAATAGATTGAT